>JAQFYE010004008.1:0-14131 GCA_034694305.1 Protaphorura glebata
CACAATAATTATTGAAATGATTAAAAACAGTACAAACGAGTTCACATGAATTTATTTCTGAAAATCGCACTGAATAATAAATATATATCTTAGAAATCATTTTCTGACAAAATTAGAGGACGAATAATTTTATATTTTTGATTAGATGATTTGATATAAATTTCTGTTCATACATTCTTAAATGAATTGTTTAGAAGGAATGTGAATCAAATTTGAGTAGCTCTACAAAATTTTGTGGTCAATCACTCTTTGGTGGTTCATTCTTACATTTGCAGCCATATTGTTTTCACTGACAGTGCCCGCATTACAACGCATTGCGACAGAGCTCACTCATAGTAGTTTTTCACGATAGATTGAGCTACCGGGTACGTTTTGGAACCATGGGTGGCGCAACGAAATTTTCATATTTTTTCATTTTCAAGAGGACGGTTGGCAAGAGCGGGCTTGGTAGTTATTAATTAAAGTCGTAATGTCTAGTTCCCAAGAAATTCAGTACACGTATTGAATAGTTGTGGGAATTTGAATGAAAGAACCAAAATAGTTTTACACCAAAATCTTACAGTCAGAGTCAAGATCTGTTCTAAGGTAACCGTATATTCGAAAGATCATTGTAATTCTGAAACAGACAATCAACCTGGTATTTGATGAGAAATTATCAACATGTTCGACACTTTCAAATAGATAAAGCTCGCTTGATTCCAATTTGATTTGATTTTATGGAATCATTAAGGCAGGTATAATATTTATTTGCATAGACAGATTTATTAATGGTCTGAAACACAACAAGAACTGAACTCTTCACACTAAGTTATTCGTGTAAACTCTAAGAGCCGGTTCTCCATGCTTCTCTCTGCAAGACTTCAGGAATTTGATGATGTTTTGTTTTGTTGTTATTAACCGCTCCGTACTAAGAAAGCCATGAATTCTAAATTCGATTTCCTCTTCCGCGGGAACTTCGTGAAGGAGCACAGATGCGTCCGTACTTTCGGCACTCTTTACAGGCGGCCCTGCAATACTGCTCGAATTCGATGTTGGAACCGGAACCTGGATGTTTGGCCACAAAACTGCTGTTTCCGGCTTCGAAAGCTTCTTGCTGGGTACTATGGTCTTGGTCCGCTTTTTTCTCTTCATATTTTTCTTTTGTCTGGGTACCCACTGAGGTCGACGTACGACGATGAACTTCCATCTGACAAGGTTTTTACCAAACTTTTCTTCTAATTGGATGTGGAAGTCTGGTTTCGACAGTGTCGTCGTTGTCGCCGCCGCTTTCCTCGTCCCCCTCCACCGAGGAAATTAACCACGAAACACGAGGTACTAGACTACTAACCCGCTAAGTCACTTTATTAAAAATAAAAAAAATCTACTACTTGTATAAAATTCTAACTGTCCACTATAATTTTATTTTTGAAAAAAGTCAAAATCCTAATAAACTTCTGATGCTCGCTGTTGGCTTAGACTCGTTTTCGGGTTAATGAAGAAGGAAGGCAGGTATTAGTGCTAAGGTTGGTCGAATTGAATTCATTCAAATATTTTATATGTGGTATACTAGGTAAAATATCTCATCGACTGAAATTTCAATGCAAAACATGTAATATTCCGAACAACTATTATGTACGCAAATATTAATTGTAAGTGTATCAAATTCTCAAATGTCCTAATGTCCTTCCAAGAAATTTTATTGCACATTCCTGCTTGTCTAAGTAGACAGGATTGAATATTATGCATGTCAGCGTTAAAAATGAAGAAATATGATTCGGTCCAGTTGAAGCGTTCGTTTGTTTATGTTATTGTCATTGGCCCCGCCTGGCTCCCTGACTTGGCTCGAGCTAGACTTTATTGTTGTGTCGTGTTTATTACGTGTCTAACGTCATATTTGCCAAATCAACGTCTTAAGTGTGATATCGTCCTTCGGTATCAGTGAAGTATTTTTCCAGCAGCTGTTAAAAGAAAACAGTTGACGAAATAATACACATATTTCTACTATTACTGTGGAATGGACAAACATATTTTTAATAAAGTGGCTGGTTCCGACAATAATTTATGAATTCGGGATAGCACTTGAACGTTGAAACCTGTGATTGGTCAGTGGACATTACGTTAATTCGAATTCACGGTAATTTGTCGCTTTTCATTACATTTCGAGCATTTTTTTTACATTTGCAGCAGACTTAGAAAATTTTCGAGTTGGGAGAACCGAAACTGCTGGTAAAAATAATTGCTTTCATAGGTTCGATATAAGACTTACTACAATGGGTCGAGGAAAAAAGTTGATTCAAAAACACAAGGTGAAAACCAGAGTGATGGTGAAGCAACCAGTTGGACGTCAAGCTGAAGTTCCAGCAGGACCATGGGCTCAAGGTGAAGCAAGACAGTCAAAAACACAACGAAATCCTCCTGCAATTGTGGATTTCATAGACGATTCCTTACGACCAAATCCGAAGGACATTGCGACATTGCCTGATAACGAATTGGCAGACCTCATCAGTAAAAATTGGATTCATTGGGTGAATATTCGAAAACCAGCAGGGGAATGTTTATTGCCCTATGAGAAAGGTCCTCCAATTCTTAAGTTCAAGCAACCTTTTAAATTGTACCAAATTTTGAGGATGAATGAGACAGATTTGAAAGATGATGAAATTGATGGGGTGACCAATCTCACCATTAATGAAGGCCCGACAGGGTCATGTTTGGGATTCCAGTGCATGGACTATAGCATTCCAACCATTAACTATTTGATGCGAGGTGCCAGATATTGGTAATTGGCCGAATAATATTGCAGATAACTTAGGAGAATTGGGTGATTTCTTAATTTGTTGATATATTGTAGACATTCACCTCCTGAACAACTTCTGTCAAGGTTCTACTCAGAAAGGTCTGGCCGTTTGGAAATAAAATACTCAGGTGGGCATGTGATACTAAGAACCTCCCCTAAGCGTTGCATATTAACCATCTTTGTATTTCTAATGGTCCAGCGGCTAGACTACTCGGGGAAGAACGTCTACAAAAGTTGTTCAAGAGGTTACTGGCTACAATATATCAGAAATCTGGAAAATTCCAACGGTATTCCAACTCTCATAAGGTATCTGCGGTAAATTCCTTCCAGTGAAACCTGTCTCCTCGATTCGCTTCTAATCAGTGTCTTGAATTTTAACACAGGATCATTGTCAAATTTACTGGGAATGCAAAAATAGAGCAAATTTTTGCTGACATGGCTGACAAAACTCCAAGACATGCTTGTCTCCGGGATCAAATGGATTTATTGTCCCCAGAATGTTTGGAAAAAAATAATATCGAATACGAAACTGTGCGGTTATACACATCCTAAAATGACGATTTAAATTATATTTTACGAAATGCTGCTTTACAGGATTTTTCATTTAAATTTGTATACATAGGTATTTCAAAGAGAGGACGAATCAATTCTAATGTTTCCTGGAGTCTATTATTGCTGGATAAACCTTATGGATAACACTGCTGTCGCTCGTTCTCCTTACTTGACTCTCTCATGGTTTGATTACGCAAAATTTAGGGCGTTGAATCGATGCACCTGCAGGTATATTCTTAATGTTTCTGTGTGCTATATTAAATCTTAAACCGAATTAGTGGGTATTAAATTGTTTTTTTTTGTTCTTCAGACAAATGTTCACCTTGGATTTTGAGAAAACTGAAGCCAATATGCCAGAGGGAGTCTTAGCCACTCGGGTCCGCGAGGCGAGATCGGGCCGCAGTTTTGAAGAAATTGCCAGACGTATAAAGGAAATCACTTTGGGCAAATAAAATTCTGATTTTCGAATTTACCGAATCAGAACGAAAGTCCATGTCCTTTTTTAATAAATATTTTGAGTAGGATTTCTAATGTTAAATCACGTACATACACAGGGAGCAAAACTGATTTTCAAAGGTATCACTGGAACTTTGAACCTAAATATTTGGAAAAGTACTTAAAGAATGGTTTGAAAATTTTACACAACCTTTGATTAATTATAATTCGGATAATTCTAACTGATAACATAACTACACCAAGCAGAAGGGATATATTAAAATACGATCGTCTGTCTGTAATAAACTATAGCCCAGCTTAATTTTCGGAAAAATTTGTCTTAACCTTAATTAATTGCACCAACGGACCTATATTTGTTGTCTCGGTCTACTTATACATACAGGGTGTCCCAAATAAATATACCCGGTTTGGAAAATTCGTCCACAATATGGACTAGATTTTTTTTTAAATATGTTTTTATTGAAATTTCGAAAGGACTTATTTTTTACGTTTTTGACATCTTGCGAATAGTGAAGGGGTATTCTCGCTATAGTGGCCATTCTAATTTCTACACTCCTTTAGCCTAACAACTATCTATTGCGTCATGGATCTATGTATTTCAAATTAAATTTTTTACGAAATGAGCAAATCTGGTAAAGTATGGTTTGGGGAGACGTCAGAAAACCTCCGTGTATTACATTTTCTAAAATTATCTTGACTAGTAATGGAAATTGTCTAAACCAAGTTCTTTGGAGCCAATATGGATCCCATGATTTTTTTTTCAACAAATAAATTCACTGCTACATTTTTAATATACGTAATATTTCATTCGTCGACATGTAGTAACTAGGTATAAACGTACGTGGAATAGTACTAACTGCAACAAATTAATTATTCTATTTTGATGTGTGACATCCGAAGGCCAGTCTGGTTCAGGGATCTTCAAAAAAATTCAGCAAAGAAAAGTTACAAAGAAAACGAAAGCTCCGATGAGCTGTGTAGTATTGAACCCGTCAAGACCAAATCAAACTGGTATAACCTAGTGCCAATTTTTTTTACACCAATTTCATCGGATCTATGATGCATTTCGACGACTTAGGAGATGATTTTAATTCTGAGAAATATTTTTTTGTACGCTTGTAAAAAATTAGTTCTGCGCGTGTAATACTGATGGATAGTCGGCTGGCAGAAAAACTTTCAGGTATAAATTCAGGTGCACTGGTGCGCAGAACAAATTTCATTGTTAATTCCTCAATCAAATCAGAGAGCATCGAGTTAACACTGACACTTACAGTTCAAAATGAAACTTCTATTTTTCATCGCTACTGTATCTTCGTTCACACTCGTTCTGGTAAGGAAAGCAATTAAATTTAAATAAACGAGGCGGTTCAAAACAATTTTTGATATTTTGGTTTTGAAGATGTAAGATTATGAACCACCCTGTGCAATAAATAAAGCTTTAGATTATAATTTAAAGGGAGGTCCAATTGATGGTGATACTGCCATTTCGGAGACTACGACCACATTGTCACCAGCACCACCACACGCTCACGCAGGATATCATGGTTTCGGAGCTTACGGTGGTCTTGGATTTGCTGGACCGTTTCATGGACCAGATTTTCATAAAATCCGAGACGGAATAAAATGTGCTGGCACAGAGTTAAAATTGACAGAAACTCTGAACCAGACTATGAAGTCATGTCATGATAAAGTTTACTCAGACTGGGAAGCTGCTGGAAATACTGGAACTCCTCCGCTTCACCAGAGAGCGGTACAATTTGTTAAAACGTTAATTCGAAATCTGTATTAATTTTTGTTAATCTGGGGTATACCGTTTTATAGTGTGGAATCGTGTGCACCGTGCAAGGACTAGGACTGGTAAGGATTTTTATATATTGTTTGTGTATTACATGCATATTAAGATCTAGCTAAAATTTAAACGCCAAATTTTGTGCAATTAGTTGGACAAAGAAGGAAAACCCATTCATGATGAGATTAGCGCACACATCCAAAAAGTATATCCAGCTGAAGTTACTGGGGAACTGATGGCTGCCCTAAAATATTGTGGTGACGAATATGGTGAGTTGAATGGAAGTTGACATTTTTAAGTTTTAAAAAAATAATAAAAATATAATTCGTTTTCCTTTGTGTTTCAGCTCAAGCAGTAGAAATTAAGGACGGTAGTTGTGAGACATTTGAGAAATTCATTGTGTGTACTAAGTCCAACGTCCGACGGGTGAGATGATAATCTAAATTGCTTATGAATAATTGATACCATTATATCTGGTACAATAAATGTAATGACAAACATCTGATCGGATTTAGATTTGCTACACTGACAGTGACCATGCTGATAATACTGTTTGAGAAGTCTAATCGACACGCTGTATGTTGAACTGGATAAATCAAATTAATCCAAACCTATTGTTTTTATCTTATTATTTCAATAATTGTATCAACGCTTCATATTATTAGTCATAAGAACCTCCGAGAAAATAAATGAGTCTACACCGAATTTACATGTTCAAATTAATCAAGACAAATTCATTTCAGCTACAATTTGCGATTAAAATATTCTAGAGTGCCACACCTTGGAGTAGTAATTAAAATAAACAGTTACTGTTTTAGGTGCGAATAATTACTCAACTTATCAGGCTTTTAAATAGTACGAGTATTTATTTTTATCACGATAATAACTATGTACGTGGAAAATTGAATGAGCTAATAAACAGTCATATTTACAAAACACATTCATACTTATATCAATGAGAAAACTCGTATCTTATCTATTGAACTCACTAATTGTGCGTCTTAGTGCCATATGGTCTGATATAATGTACAATATTGTCTTTTGTTCTTTCACCTAAGAAAATAATTTAAAATTTTCGTTTCGCCATTGCTGCGTTGCGTGTAGTTAAGAAGGCGAAGAAATATTGCTTCTGGTTCGGTAATTCGAAATATTGCGACAAGTGTTAATTTGGACAAGAAAAAACACTTTCTTTTTGTCGATTTTACGAAACACCTACCTATCTAGTATTGGTTGCCGTTTCGTAGCATATCATATTTAAGTTTAAAGTTCTAAATCTATACAGTCAGGACATGAAAAAATCACGCTCACGAGAGA
The DNA here is from genome assembly GCA_034694305.1 of Protaphorura glebata. Lineage (NCBI taxonomy): Eukaryota > Metazoa > Arthropoda > Collembola > Poduromorpha > Onychiuridae > Protaphorura > Protaphorura glebata. The sequence continues at coordinate 6,885 of JAQFYE010004008.1, forward strand.
GTCTAACACGAAGCGCAATGCAAAAAAAATTGCTACATAATCAACATACATCACAATAATATTATCAAAATCATATTTTATTCTTACTATTTTATTGCGTTTATGACGAAAAAAATTGTATCCTGTGTAGCCTTCCTTGCTTACGCGTGTCGTTAAATTGGCAAAATAATACCACGCTGAGACTGACTTGAATTAATGGTTTCAGATCAGCAGTTTATTATCTACACTAGGAAATATTGCACAAGAAACAATGAGTATTAATTACAGTTAAAATTAAATGCAGTCAGCATATTTTCGAGGATGAATTAAACATAATTGCGAGCGCGACTGATCATTTTGTTTATTTATGAAATAGTCCTAATCAAGGCCACAAGAATAAATAGTGGAAGAACGAATGTCTTAAAATGTTTGAAACGTACTCTTATATTTCACTCTGTTGTGTATGGAATTAGAAGACACTTTTTTGGATTTTAAACAGCCATCTAATGTAATACTACATTCTATTGTCCTCTCTTAGACACTCCAAGAATAATTTATTTCTCTATCCATTAAATTCTGAAAATAGTTGGAATTTATTTTCTTCTGGTGAATTCTCAGACAAACCGTCGTCGTTGATATAAATCCATTCGTTCTTTCATTCTCCGAGCCTTCAATCGTTCCGCCAACAGATGCTTCAAACGTCCCTGTGAATAAAATGTGCCAGTCTTTCGATTACTAACTCGCTTAATCACATTGAGTTTGTTTCCTCATTTTTTCAAAAAAAGATAATCTTACTATTCTCCTTAGTCGTTGTTGCCCTTCGCGTCGGATTTTCCTCAAAATAATATCAGCTCTCCTGTCATTCTCCTCTTCTATTTGATCGGGCGTTTTTGGTCGAGTGAGAAGAGCCTGGTTAAAATTTTATGACGATTTTATTAAAAATTATATTATTTAGCTGGTAAACCGCCCTTCATATTATTTGGTAAATTTGTTTTCTGATTCGTCATGACTAATTTTCCATTTTTTTGGAAAATTTTACCAACCGACTAAATGTTTACAACAATAGTCGTTTCTTCGTGGTAAATTTACTAATACATAAGAATTAAAAAGTCAGATATTACCTTAAGCATTGCATTAGATTCTTCTGAATTTCTTGTACGAGAAGCCGCCCATGCCGATATACGACGGTCATCATCTCCAGTATCGCGTGGAAAATTGGAATGTCGTCCGGAACTAATCCCAAACATGTTGAAGCTGAAGAAAATTAGCAAAACCAATAAAGCTGGCGTGTACATGCTTAATTTTTCTAGTAGTTAATGCTAGTTTAATTTTAATTATTACTGTCCGATCAATTTGGCCAGAATTAAAGAAAGTGCTAGTATCGCAAATTTGAATTCGAAGATAAATATGTTTAACATAATGCAATTTGCTCACTTGGCAACAAAATTATAATTCTAGTCAAAGCCCCGACAACGGGATTAATCTGAAAAAATGTGCTAAAATATTGTTATTAATTGACATTAGAAATGAAGGTCGAACGTCTGCTTTAAATAAGACGAAGATATTAACATCAAGGTTCGAGATCATTTCGCTGACGTCGTCATTAACGAAACATTTTAATGTTAAACTTTTATTTCATCATGAGATTGGCTACACAAACTGAAATTCGTTTATGCTACAATTTTCTTATCGGCACGCAGTCGTAAATTCTGTTGTTGTGTATATGTATTGTTTGCGCCTCAGCCATCGGCTGCCCGGATTTACTGCTGATGTGCAGAATGCAGAGTTTTAAATATTTAACTAATGTCAAGCAGTATTTTAAACAGAAACAAGGAGAGATCTGCACACAGGATACAAAATTAATTGAGATGTCCATTCATTCGAGAAAATGTTTTATTTTCTTCCTAATACACTATTTTTCACTCTTTGTTTATATAAATCATGCTGTGTATTATGAGTTGTTTTTTTAGGATTTTCTCAGGTTAGTTAACGTCCTCATACCCAACGAACGCGTTTCACGACAAATTGGTGTCTCTTAGTATTGCCTAATGTTAAATGCCTGCACTCTATTATTTTGAACTACGAATGTTAATTTACAGGGTAGAAAATTGAAAGTAATATTGCGATTTGATGTTTATCGTGAGCTCTGACTGTATTCTTTGATCAGACCAATTCTGATCAAATAATATTGTATTTCAATTTCCTTTGCCGAATCACTTCCACCAAACCGGTAGAACGAGGATATGTCAGAACTGCCGTAAAAATATAAAAGTAATGAGCAAGATAATTGGACAACTTCCCAATTAGGTAAGCTCATATACTGCCCAAGAAATTGTGAACAGCAGATTCTCCAAGAAAAATAGTTTTTACTGTGTTCTTGTAAAAAGAACACCCTCAAGCCTCAAAGTAATAAACGTTTTCTAATAGTTTCTGTGATTTGACTTCCCGAAAGTGGCCTGGAGTGAAGTGGGCTTGTTGACTAGTTATAAACCACCCTGTAAATCTATTGTTTGCTCCGAGTTAAGCAAAACTGAGCTCCAAACACTTGAATTCTCGGAGTCTTGGCTTATCAGTGTAATTTTATATTTATGCCGAATAGACTAAACATTTCAATCCATCCGCCTCTTGTTTCTTTCTTCTTAAATGCTCATCAAATAAACAATACAAGTTATACTCACATCTGCCAATTTTCGCCTGTAGGATTTTTTTAAGGGGTCAGCTCAGCCGCTAACGGCGTGAACATGATTCGATTGTCATCACAAATCTTCCTCCCCTTATTGGCTGGCACCGAATCTCGGCTTCTGTTTTTCATTGTTCAGAGCCAAGTCGGTTTGTTTAAATAAATCAAATACGATCCTGACTCAAGTAGGTACAGACGTCAATTCATTGTTGTGTCATTTGTCCACCGTGAATCTTAGGACAAACATAATTATCGTCCAAAGAATTAAACTGGACTAGGGTTAATTGTCTGAAATCCACATTGTGAGTTTCGTATATGTTACCGTCTGAATATTCCGGTTTATATTTTGCGGGTTTATTTTAAAATCGGAATGTTTTCGGAGAACAGAGAAATTAGAAACCAGGATGCCTATTTTATTACCAGCTAAGACAATGGTCCCGTTTAACGTTCCAATCGTAACAGATAGTTTAAAGGAGCTTAGACCTAGAGATACAATTTCAGGCCAATAAATGATAATTTTGGCGCAGTGGTTTTTGTAAACGGCCTCAGGATAATGGTTTCTCTCTTTTTTCTCTGTTTTTCCTCAACTTGACCTTTTCCTAGAAAGGTCAAACATTGGAATTTTTGAGTCGACTCTTTTCCAGTCACCACATTCAGGCGATCAGGTTCACGTGGATATATTTTTTATTTCTGTACACCTCATCAATTCGACAAAAACCACTGCGCCAAAATTACCACTTTCATGGCCAGGAATCCTATCTCCAGGTCTAAGCTCCTTTTGTACAAGACGTTTTGGAGTCTGAGTCATGTGTTAAATGATCTGCTCGATTAAGATAAATGTAAAATGAGATGTTATGGATTAAACTAATGTCTTTTCGATTTTTGAAGACAGATACTCTTATAAATGGCCCCGAAGAAACAATCGTGCAAACGAGACAGGAAACAAAAACCACAAAGATTTGAATGGGACTACTCGGGTGGCCTGGCCGAGACATTTGCTGAAACAGGATTGGACCTTTATGCTCATGATCTAAAGTTTGAACAAAAACTGAAATCAATTTTCGATAGCACCCTGGAGCAAAGACTCAAGGAAAGTGACGACAAGGTGAAATATTTTATGAAGAGCTGGAAGGGCACTCCGACACAGAAACCTTTGGTAATAAATTCTTTAAAATTTGGAAAGAACACCGAACAGTCCTTACCAGAAACGGTAGGACTTGGCTACATTTAAGATGAACAACTTTTTTAGAGGTTCTAACTTGAAAAAACTAACATTTTCTTGGAGGGAATGCACGGGCGATGAGGGTAAAGGGTCTCTGTGCACAAAAAATAGTAAAATTTGGGTATTACAGGACATTGCAGATCGTGTAGTGACAGCTAACAAAAATCCATCATTGAATTTCGAAATGGCCGAAAAGTCTGGCTCGTCCGACGACTACACCATTGCATTCCTAGATGAACTCGTGGAGTTAACAAAATTGTAAGTAATGCCCACTATAACTTTTCAAAGTCCAAATTAACTAATGTTTGGCCACACATTTACGCCCGTTGAAGCATACCGTATTTGCTCTGGTAGAACCCTGGCATATTATTAAAAGATCTGTCTCCAACTAAGTCACTTTCTCCAATTTTTCCTTAAGGGTGCATGGAGAAAGTAAAGAATGTACCAGGATTTTAGTGGAGACCGGATCTTTATAGAGACAGGGTTCTATAAGAGCAGATACGGTACGTGTTTTATGCATCCAGACACAGAAGGTATCGAATTGTAAGAATAATTTAACTTCATCGAAGACACAGCAGGGATCGTAAGTGTACGATCCTTACGGTAGATATTTCGCGATTGTCGTTCAGCTGGAAAATCTTCCGAGTATTCACGCAGATGATGGTTTACTCGGAATATCAATTAATATGAAAATTTGTATTAATTTCTGATAGACAACTCGAGCTTGGTTTGCCAAAAACTCATATCCTTTCTCGAGAGAAAAAAGTGGCCGTGCGGAGAATTAAGGCGATTGGCGAGGTTGAGAACTTGAGACATGGATCTACAGGAACCGAAAAATCTGTCGTCACTGATACCAAAATTGAATCCGAATCGAGCATTCGCAATACAGCTGATACTAACACCGAATCGACCAATTGTACTGACTCCAAATTAGAACATGTAGCAGAAATGCAGAATGAATCTGAAACTGGAACAGAAATGGAAATGGGGGATATTGAGACTCATAAGAATGAGGAACCGATACAGATTCGCGATGGTCTTTTCAAGGAAATCCAGGAGTTTCTTGACAACTTGGATGTTTAGAGCTATTACTTGAAGGGTACGATTAAGACGTGGCGATTACTTTCGTATATTTGAATTTTTGGCATATTAAGGCAATCCTTACTAGCAAGGGGAACTCCGTTAAGTTCAAAAACTGTATTGTATAAATGAGGAACTAATAATTTAAGTCATAATTTTATGTGAATTTTTACTAATTGTTGAGTCTTCCTGAAACCTTCAACTCTTTATGGGTCAGTATAAAGATTGTATTTAATATAATTTTAATGATGGATGTAAACCGTCAGAGGAAATAACACTTCGAGTTCAGAGAGTTCAGACTCCAAAATGTTCTCTCAAAAGTGCGTCCAATTTTTACAACGCGATTGGCTTTCATCATTCTTTCCTTAAATAACATATGCAGATTGCTGTATTTACTGAAAATATTCTGCATTCTTAATATTTTATTGTCTAATTCTTCAACAATACGACTTTTTTTTTATAAGCAGATAAACAAATAGAAATTTACACGTTTTAAATAAGAATTCAAATGAGAGTTAATTTCTAAAAATAAATCTTAACTATTAGCTCGTCGGTCACGAGAATGTAAATATGAACCGTGAGATTGAATCTCAAGTCATCTTAAAATTGATTGGAAATATATTTTTCGAGGAAATAAATTTCTAGTGTACAGTGACAACAAATATTAACATATTGGTAATCAATTTTGTTTGATACGATAAAGAGGTCAACCCGGCTTGTTAAGGGGGCTATTCTCATCCGCGATTTTAATACATTTGAGCATTCTATCCCAAAACGCATCCGCATTCAATTTAGTGCATACAAGAACATTGGGTTTCTGTTTTAAAATTCCATGAATGTCACATAATGTCCTTCCAGCACATTTACTGCTCGACATTTCTACGTCCACAAACATGGGCGTGGCTTGAAAATATTCTGGCTGAATCACATAAAATATGGCACATGGATCATGGAGTGGTGGATATTTGAAGGAAAATACTTTCGAATACGTCGACTTAAAGAATGTCAGTAATTGGAAGCAGCAATCGGCGAATTTAGACGAAAACGGTCCCGATGGAATTTTCTGGGTATATTCGACACTTTTTTCGGTATTGATATCGTCTAGTCGGTTAAAAATATTTTCGTATTCGGTGTGAGGATGATTTAGATTAATCGCAGTAGTTTTAATAGAATTACACGTATCCAGCGGTACTGTCAAGTCACCGATAGTACGAATACGCTCCAAAATGGCGTCCGTCACAAGAACGTTGTGTGTCACTTCCAATGGCACCATAACAATTGGAAGTCCAGAATGTAAGACGATATGAGTTGCCTCTGGATCAATTTCGATATTGAATTCTGCCGCTACTCCAGTATTTCCAATACCGATCGCACCTCCCATGAACACGATTTTCTCAATATTTGCAGTGATTTCGGGAAACATTCGAATGGCCAAAGCAATATTTGTGTGTGCCCCAGTAGTAACAACCGTTACTTTAGTAGGGTGAGTTGTCACAGCTTCTACCATTTTCACAACACCGTTTCCTTCTTTTAATTGGTAGTCTGGATTTGAAAATATGACGTCATCCGGGAAGTGGTAGCCACACATACCAGAGACTCCTTCTTCACCTATTAGGTCAGTAAAATAATTAAAACCATACCGAGTCTAATTTGTTAATGTCCTTTTAGGCTAATAACCGCTAGCGGAAATATTGGCCCCGAAATATCGTAATAATTCAAATATCGCTGACCTGGTGTTCCATGAATTTCCGGACAATGCTTCGCTTCTCGTACCAAAGGTCGATCAACACCAATGTAAACCGGAATTCCCTTAATTCCACAAGTCCATAGAAATCTACTCGCATTCTTAGCACAATTTTCAGCACTATCGTTCCCGTGTACAACGGACACTCCGAGCAAATCAATTTCGTCAGAATAGGCGGCCAAAAGGATTGCAAGCGCATCGTCATGACCAGGGTCACAATCCAGCCATACCGGTGTCTTATTTGTCGACATTCTTGAAGGTGTGAACAATACTCACGTCAATGTAGTTATGCAAAATTAACGGTCTAAATAATTAAGAAATAATAAAAACTAGATTACATCCAGTGTTTCCAGTGACAGAAATTATATATATAAATTAAAATATTCCTGGGTGGAGACTTCAGACTTCATTTAAACTATTAAATTCAATGGGTGACTTTAAAATATTTGTGATGAAGAAGTGTGTGACTTCAGTGAACGAATATTTCAAACTAATTATAATTCTCTTGCCCAACTTTGTACTTGAACTTGATCGATTTCCTT
>JAQFYE010004009.1:0-14129 GCA_034694305.1 Protaphorura glebata
TTTGTAATTACGAACAAGTCATCACCGGTGGAAATGGAAAGTCTGAAGAAATTTGCCAAGATTCTCCACGAAAGGACGAAGCCGTTGCTGACGATTCACTCGAGGTTAAACCGCTCACAATCTGTGAACTGGAGGGTGTTATCATTGTCGACCAAACCTCCGAGTTGAATCTGAGCGTGACCGAACCAACCAAAGTCCTTTGTCCGTCTGGAATTTCTGAAGATTTTGCCATTTGCCCGAAAGAATCCGACGCTCGTCCTGTCTGTTGTGACGAAAATAGATCCGAAAAAGTTTTATCTGCAGATCACAATCAGTGCGGTCTAAGTTTTTCCTCATCATCGGCTGTCTCGGAAGTCAAAATGCCGGACAGAATCGTGACAATGCCTCCCGGTTGTCATTCTGTGACTTACTGTCGTTCGTACTGTTGGACTGACGCTGTTCGTTTCCAAGTTTATGCCCGGAGCATGGGTTTGATCTTTGATGAACGAGGCGAAGTTTAGTTGACCAACCACCACTGGTTTCAAGCCTCCGAGCCATATTCCCAGATTCTTCCTACGAAGGTTCATCGTCCAGCCAGAATCGCATTTGTCAATGATGTCACATTCAGACGACTCTGGTCTTGCAGACTCTCCATCCGGCAGCCCAGCAATATTGTTGACACTCATCACGCTATCAATTAAGCTCATCAATCATAATCGCTTGATCTCCAGTCCAGTCAATATCTTCGATATGTCGTATGTCATAAAAATTGGTAAGTAATAAGAATAACTACACCGTACCTTAAGTTTGTCAGATTTCAAACACAAAGTTAATAATACTTTTTCTTTCTTGATTTTATTTCAGTTGGCTGGTATGTGGAAGAAAGTTTGGAAAATACATATGCGTCCACACTCATAAATTCAGCGAGATATGATTGAAAGAACACTGAACAAAACAGAAAATGTGAAAACTATTATGAAAATTATATTAAAACAAAAACTTAAAAATATTAGAAATAATAAAAACCAAAAATATTAGATTAATACAACTTCGACTGTCGTTTTATCTTATTTCTGTTCAACATATTGGAGAGTCGTACTCGTAATTTCTTGTTTTAGTATTAATGAAGTTGTTAGAAATCTGGCAATTATTACGGAAAATTAAATTCCGGTTTAATTAAAAAAGCATTAATCATAATTTTGTATTTTTTCAAATTAGACGAGTTTGTCTGTCATTCCTATTCGAGTATTCAGATATACAGAATCAGAAGTTTCTTATTCCGATACTCCTTTCTCGGGATTATTGATTATCAATAGGATGTTATGAACAGGTAATGATGAGTCCGACGTAGCTTAGTGCACGAGCAGCCCCTTATTATTTCGCTCTGGTGTGGAGGGTTTAGTTTACGTCAAAGTGTTGCTTTTTTATAGAACTTTGCGTGTGACGTCAGAGATCGCACCATCGCATTGATTCCCTCGGACATCCAATGTATGAACCTTAAGAAGGTTTCTCCGCTTCAACGTTTTCCTACCAAATGTGGATGCCTTCCGTAGGCCACATATACAAAAAAAAAGGCCCACAAAAATACATGGTGAGAAATGACCTTTCAAAGTGACAAGTAAACAAAAATACAAGGTGAAAAATGACCCTTCAAAATGATAAGTAAAGAAATATTATGTGTATTTTATATAGTTTATAATATGTGACCATAAGATGATAATCAGTGGAGGATTCCACGACACGGTAATTGAAATAACGGACATTTGATAATTCTTTGAGTTTGGGAAAGTACCCGTAATTCGATTGTGGATGACCTTTACCCATCATTACTCAAACAGACTCTGTTTCTTATTGTTGGTTTGAGGTCAAAATATGTTTGACAAACTATCACGTTTTAGTAGTTGTACGGACAATGAAAAGCATATCATAAACAGGAAACAGAGGATTAATTATAAGCATATTTAGTAATTTTGTCTAGGAAAATTCTCGTTTCCTCCATGGCTTTGAAGGTCGCAGTCGCTCAGTCAGATAATATTTAGTATTGAACATGATTTGTCATTGTAACTTTAATAATACGTAATGCATTGCCTGTTCATATTTGCAGAAAAGTTGACATGAACGGATATTGAACTCTCAACATTTCATCCTCACAGGAACAGGGTGTCTCAAAATCAGACTCTAATTTTAATGATTATCGCAATAGGGAGAGATTTTGCGGAGACAAAATTACATTGAACTTGTTCAGTGGACTACGAAATCAGTATCTGTCTGCTCTGGTTAAGCGACCAGGGATAGTTGAGGATGTCACCAAGAGCATGCCCTAAAATTATTTCTGGTCCACCCGGTATATTATAAAATAATTTGAGAAGAATCACGCACTGGACTCAATCTCATGTAATGATCAGTACGGATGTACCCATAACCTTATTTTTTGCTGCTGAGTTTAACTGTGTTTGTTTTAGATGGATTTTTTTCCTACATTTGCTCCAGGACATTTGGTAGTAAATCCAGCGGTCAACTGCCTGCATTGGCATTTTTCTTTTACCAGAAAAGACGTAGTTCCAGACCGGCAAACTTCATTCAGTTACTCAATCTCGAACAGGACGAAAGTCTAGTCATTGTCATTCCCAGAGTCCCAATTAAATTTATAGTTTTTGAGTTTTATTCGATTTTTAAAGTGTTCTTCACAATGTGGGGACTTTCTGATATTCCGTGTTTTCACATCTTAATTTTATTCGTATTAGTGCTGTCAAGCACATCAAATGGAAGGCGAACTTCTGACGCGAAAATTGTAACTTGGCACGAAGGTGATGAACAAGAATTCGTACCGTTGAAGACTGAAAACCCTACAGACGCCGGCGTCAGGAAATCAAAAGTGCCAAAAAACGAAAATAGCATTTGTAAACTGCCGGCGAGATTGGTCTCAGAGATTGCCAGTTATCAGAACCTTACAAACCGAATTATCAGCACCGTACTCAACGGAACCTTTAAGGGAAGAACTTACGATGATTTAGGTTACTTTGTGGACCGTTTTGGCTCAAGATTATCGGGGACGCCTAATTTAGAATATTCAATTGATTACATGCTAGACAAAATGAGGCAAGATGGTTTGGAAAATGTTCAGGGGGAAAATGCGATGATTCCACATTGGGTCAGGTAGGTCAATCACTTAAGCTATTATCAGAAATCAAATCTACAAACTGGAAATTTTAAATTTTGTATAGAGGGGAGGAGTCAGCGGTCATGATTTTACCAAGGAGAAAGAAAATAGCAATTTTAGGGCTCGGATTTTCCGTTGGAACGCCATTCGAAGGAATTAATGCCGAAGTTCTCGTCGTCAGAAGTTTTGATGAATTGAAACAAAAGGCTGATCAGGTATTAACTGGTTCTGAAAAATATTTACATACTACAAACTAGTTTTGATTTACATGGCGGCACCATTTTCTGACATTCAGGCCAAAGGGAAAATAGTGGTGTACAATGAGAAATACATATCATATGGGGAAACAGTCAAGTACCGCGGTTATGGAGCGGCGGAAGCCGCTAAAGTTGGTGCCGTCGCATCATTAATTCGATCCGTGACGCCATTTTCTCTTGGAACCCCGCATACCGGTATGCAAGATTACCAACCGAATGTGACACAAATTCCAACGGCATGTATTACGATCGAGGATGCGGAATTACTTCAACGAATCCAGGATCGCGGTAAATTCTTAGGACAAAATGCTAAGATTTAGAAAAGTCGGACAAGATTAAAAAAAACTCAATATTTCAAATTTTCAGGTTGGCCAATCGTGATCGAACTCAAGATGTCCGACTACAATCTTCCACTCACAAATTCAAGGAATTCTGTCGGAGAAATTGTAGGGCGTGAAAGTCCAAATGAAGTCATAGTCGTGTCTGGTCACATTGACAGCTGGGGTAAGACATTTTTGTCGCAAAGTATTTCCGTTAACTGAAGTAAGCAAGCACCCCTTGTCCCTTCGTTATGTCGAGGATCTGCGTAGCGTTTCATTGTCATTACATGTTATTCTCTACTGGAGGTTTTCCCTCCTACAAGGGCTATCTTAACTAGGCCAAATGGAAAGTTAACCAGCTCACCACGTAAAAATATGCTGTAATGCTTGTCCGAATGGCAAGATTTTTGAGAAACCGGAAGGTGGGAACTTCGTCCGTCCCGATTTCGATATATTACGATATTCGCCATCCGTCATTTGTGTGAGATTTATGATGTCGGCAAAGAAATGACGCAGAGTGGAGCAGCATAAGATACCGTTGTCCCTTACAGAGATTGGTTATATTATTCTGACTTCATAAATACAATTTTATTTTATCTGTATTTAATAGATGTTGGACAAGGAGCAATGGACGATGGAGCCGGCGCTTTCATTTCCGTAGAGGCGCTAGCACTCTTGAAGTTCTTGGACTTGCGCCCACGCCGAACACTCAGGGCCGTCTTATGGACAGCGGAGGAACCTGGACTCTGGGGTGTCCAGGAATACGTTAAGAATCATATGAGCGAAATGGAGAATTTTAAGGCTGTATTTGAGTCAGATATCGGAACATTCAAACCACTTGGACTGGATTTTGCTGGAACTACCGAGGCGGGATGTATTGTCCAAGAAGTTCTGAAACTATTGGCTCCGCTGAACGCAACAAAATTCCGAAGTTCCGATGATGTCGGCTCAGACATTGGTTATTTCATTCAACAAGGAGTACCGGGACTAAGTTTAAATACAGAAAATAGTCAGTATTTTTATTATCATCATTCTGAGGCTGACACGATGACAGTTGAAAATCCTAATGAACTTGATATGTGCACTGCAGTTTGGGCTGTTTCGTCATATGTATTAGCCGATCTTAGCGTAGCCTTGCCGAGGAAGTAACATTATAATCGTCCAGCTAATACAATAATCACCAAAAATTGCATTTTTGCAACAATAAATATATTATTATAGTTATATGTTTTAATTTTCTAATTTTTAGTGTTCCAAAGTTATATTGAATTAGAAGAGAAATGATTGCATTTACATGATTTTTCAATGATGTCGTTTTTTAATTTGAATATCTATATTTTGAAACAATAAATCATGTAATAAAATACCGTCTTCAAACTTTGTTTTAATACTTCAAGATATTTAGCAGTTTTTTCGTCAGTATCGGCAGAATTTCGTAATCCCAACTAATCCCAGCAGCGTGACACGATTTCATACATTAGCACGGTTTGCCCCAATTTCTATAAATCGCATGCACGGGTGTGGGAAATTTTGAACTAAGTCGCATGTCGTGTTTTGAGACCGAAGTGTGCTCAATAATTTTTCTGGAGTACACTGTTGATTGGATATTCAACGGTGATACAACAAAATTTTAAAAATCACTGGTGATAAATGGTGGACAATACAGAAGACGGTGACGTGTTGGCTGAATTAGTCGTCGGCACTTACCAAGAATTCCTCATCGGGTACCAACTAATTCGCTGGGTGTCTGAAGACAAGAAGAAAGAAGTGAGGTTTATTTTTACGAAAACTGCCGAATTTAATTTGAATGGCGTTAATTTATTTTATATTTACCAAAGGTGGAATGAATCTGAGTGGAAATATTTATTCATTAATATTTTCATGTATCGTAAGATTTATCTATTTGAATGTTCGAATTGTTGGAATTATTCTTAAATTAAATGTAATTGTATTCCGTGTCTTGTGGGCAATTTTTGATGGAAAGCGGAGACTGAATAAAAGATTTGGTTCAAAAAAAAAAACTAAACAATTAAATCCGAGATTACTTAGTCTTCGCATCGCACATATATTGTTTCAAAATCAAAACTGATCCGTGTTTGATTTTGTTGTAAAAGTACTGTGTGCAAAAGTAAATGGCGTCTAATTAGCATTTCAAATCCTTCAATGATTTGTGGTGTCAGTCATTCAGCCGACAATATTAAATATTTTATTTATTTCAATTTAAGTATTGATTGATACTGAATATTTCTGTTTATTTGCCTTGTATATTCGTGTAATTTTGAAAATCTGTTTTATTTTCACTTACAGACGTACTCCTTAAGACAGAGTTTCACAAATCATTTACATGTAAAAAGTGTTCGGACCATCACAGCTATCGGGAAATATGTTGCGTCTGGGAGTGCGGACGAAACAATTAAATTAATTAACTTAGAAACTAGAGCGGAACATGGTACCTTACAGCCTGAGACAGGTAAAGAAACAAGTCAACAAAATGAAAATAAAAGATTTTCGAAACAATTCATTAAATTAAACATTTTATTAAAATTCGGAACTTCATTAACGGTTTGTCGGTTCGATCGGAGTACTCTTTTCCAAATTTGACCCTTTTTTGCGAGAAAGCAAAAATTGTACGCAATTTCTAACTAGCCAACAAAATTTTCGCACATACTTTTCGCAGAATCATTTCATAACTGATTACATCCGTGTTTGATTTTGTTGTAAGTATGTGCTAAAGTAAATGGCGTCTAATTAGCATTTCAAATCTTTCAATGATTTGTGGTGTCAGTCATTCAGCCGACAGTATTAATTCTTAGTAATAAAATGAACACTTGAAAGCAGCTTCGAAACAATTTATTATTATGGTACACATTTTATTAAAATTTAAAATTCTGAATTTATTATATCGTTTCTAGGGTCGATCACATGTCTGACCAGATTTGGCCCTAATTATCTCTTTAGCGGCGGGCAAGATGGGTCCATTTGTATTTGGAAGAGTGGGGCGTGGCGATGTGAGAAAACATTCAGAAAAGCTCACGAGAAAGGCGTCACTGCAATCACTGTCCATCCAAGTGGAAAACTCGCATTATCAGTCGGTGAAGACAAATCCTTGAAAACATGGAATCTGATTAAAGGAAGGAAAGGCTACGTGACTAATTTAAGAGCAGTTGCTGATTGTATTCAATTTACACCCGATGGGGAATTCTACGCTGTTGGTGTGTCGAATCGTGTTGATATTTACAAACTGGAAACCGCTCAGGTTGTATATTCAATTCCATTTGGGAAGAGGGTGTCTTGTTTGGCTTTTCGAGACGTAAGTTATTCTTCAAAAATTAAAATTGTATTTTGAAATTTTGCAAACTACATTTTAATTCAATTCAAACATGCACAGGAATTTCACAAAATCGGACCTTCTTTGTCTGTTTTTGGAGTAAACTTGTGCTAAATTAATACAGCTATAATTTAGTAGCACATTGCAGCCTTTCAATGGCCCAGTGTGTTAGTCAATAGCTAACAATCCCATAGTTTACGTCTAATTTAAGTTTTGGAAAACATAACATATGTGATTGTCATTCGAATTCAGTCTCTGAACAGTTGTCTTTTCCTGTTTTGTAGAGTCAAGTATTAATGGTCGCCGGGGACCAAGAGTACGTAGAAGTCCATGATATCATCAATTTTAAGAAATTAACAAGTTTTCCTGTTCACAAAAACCGGGTCAAGGACATGAAATATTATCACAATTACGAACTTTTGGTTACAGTCTCTAATGATGGCTTCATCAAAGTTTGGGACTTTCCTCATATAGTAAGTGCTTTTAAACTTCGTTCAGATAGTCGCCATTCGCCATTTTAGAAAAAAATTAAAAATATTAAACTTTAATTTTTTTCTTGATTGCAGGAACCTTCGCTTATAAAATTTACTAGTTCTCCAACTCTTGTCGCTGAAATGGACACAGCTTGTCGTATAATCTGTTTAGCCATTTGGAGTAAATCCTTAATACCAAAGGAGGACGAGGAATCAGAAGGTTCTCCCGAAGAAAGTGAAGTAGACGAAGAACTTGCAGCGGTAATGGAGAAAGTCAGAGAAAAGAAAAAGAAATTGAAACTGAAGAAGATCGCTAGTAAAACTAAGAAGTCTGAAGCCATCGCATCCGCGGAGAAAACCAACAAAAATTCTAATCCCAATCATCCGACGATTTGCCCGAAGCCTAAACTTCCTAAAGAATTGACGAGGAGACCTGCAAAAGTCAGTACAGAGATTGACACTTCAGCAGAATCCAAAGCAGTTAGGAAGGGCTTGAAGAAACGGAAAGCGGAAGCAGAGCGAGAGTCCAAACCAACCCTAGCAGTGAAGAAAGTGAAAAAGAACAAAAATACGTGATCTTAGAAAATGTTTACCTCGTTCATATTGTTTCTATTCTGTTACACAGATTTCGCATTTATTGACCATTTTATGACTCGGATTAAAAGAATTTTACTTTTGTTTCAAAATTGGTATTTTGTCGAAATAATAATATTAATATTATCATCCCTATCATTTTAGAGACAATTTTTGCTTCCCAATTTTTTATTTCATGGCATACAAGAGTGTAAAGTGATTTCCGCTCCACACATCAAAATACGACAGATTTAGAAGCCCACAATTTGTTTTCTCTGATTGCATACACTAAACTAAGCAAATAGCAAATGTAACTAAAATATTACTATTTTCTAATTGGTTTTACATTCGTGATCATATTTGGCTGCAAAGTATTGACCTTATGAGCAAGGTCACTCAATGTTTAAACTCCAAACTTTGTTTGGTTAACGAACTTCCACGTGCGATCGGTCTCACCTTGCCCCATCGATTTCTGTCCGTGAGAGAGTAGCATATACTTTGGAGCTTGGACCGTCTTTCCTATGTTCTTGCCTTGAAGCACTGACCAACTTTGCTTCTGAGGTTAATACACACTTGAACTTCAACTCCGACCGACCCGGTAAAGAAAACCCTTGCAGGGATCAAATATTCCAACTGGACGATATTTGACTGAACTATTGTTAACGAAATACTACATTTTATTTTTTTATTCTATTCGCATCAGTAGTAATTCGTTCACATTGACTTTTTCGAAGAGGTCCTATCCTCCTATCGTCAATAAATTATTAGATTGATACACGTGTTCAGTTTCAGTCAAGCACCTCATAATATCCCGTATTTCCTGCTAATTGGATTGGATTGGATTCATTCCATAGCTCACAATACAATATCAGATCAATATCAATTGTTGATGGCTTCCGGTCATCAGAATATTCTTTTATTTGGTTTTCTGTGACATAGATGCAAATAATGTACAATCAGCAAATTAAAGCACAAGAGCATAGCATGCAGCAAGTAACAGCAACCGGTTTGCAATTCTCAGAATTTGCAAGGGCGGAACTCATTCTCGCGTATAGTTTACATAATATGCTTTTGTACGTATCACTATCATATAAAACGTTTTTATGCACATACAATAATGTAGCCCGGGTGTTAAAACTACGCAGCAGGATTATAAGGTGCGAAAGATTTCGCCAATTTGACTTCAGTTAATGTCAATTCCTCTTGCTGTGTGGTGTCAAAACTTTACGCAAGTTGGAACTCACATTATACTCACCCGTTTTTTAATTCGTTGTTTACATTTCATCAAAAAAATTTAGAATAAAAAAAAATAATACTTTTTACTAACCCATATTTGTTTATACTTCTTGAGTGTGGACGATATTAGGTTACTGTACTCAATTCAATCAGAAAATATTCAAATTACTACAACTTATACATTTATCAAAATTGTCAAGATGCCGAAGACAACTGACAGCGACAAAGGCACTTTCCGATTAAATCCGTATCCAGTGGACATAGTCAAAAGAGAGCTCGGAATTAAAATTAGAAGTACCGTTTATATACCAAACGACTATATCGGCTCCAACCAGCAAAATCCGAGTTTTCCGTCAACTGACATCTTCAGATCTGGCCGTTTAGGGCATCTGAAATTTGAAGAAGAATTTAATGATTGTCCACGACCACAGCCAAGACCATGTACTTCATCATCAGTTGTAAAACAGGCTTTTCAAATTCGGAAGTGGAAGACAGCTAACTTAGTATCATATTCAGATTCAGATTCGGACGATTCAGAAACATTGGACTCCGACACGGAATCGGAAGAATTCGGCAAATCTGCAATTGCTAAAGAATTACCACGCGTCCCTGACACCCAGTGGCTGGAACCAAAACCAGTACCACCAACCTATGACGTCAGCATTCGTAAAACTTCATTCAGACAATTTGCAGAGAAAAGGTTAATGCGAGACGTTCGTGAACTTCGGAATGAAACATTACCCGGAATTTTTGCAACCCCCACTGATGATGACATATTCCTTTGGACAACCACAATTATTGGCCCTGAAGATTCCGCTTATGAAGGAGGAATTTTTGAAGGAATCATTCAATTCACATCAGAGTACCCTTATGTTCCGCCAACTCTGACTTTTACATCTAACGTTTTCCATCCAAATATCACAGAGACCGGTGCTGTTTGCTTTAATGGTTATTTGAACAATTGGAGTCCATGTTACTCACTTGGAGCATTTTTAATGGCAGTCCAGTATTTGCTGGGTGAACCTTCAATAACAGAACCAGCTAATCCGTGGGCGGCTTCGGTGTTCAATACTGACAGAGCGACTTACGTTGAAATTGTCAAACAATGTGTCAGCGAAACATTGAATACAAATGAACCGAGAGTAAGAGATACACCGGAAACATACCATAAATCCGGATACTGATTTTGTAAAACATTACCGACTTGCGTCAATGTCAATTCTGTACTATCTGTACCCAAAAAATGTCAAAACGCGAGAAAAAGCATTGAAAAAATACTAGTCCATCTCACACCATTATTCATCGTCGAGCGAGTCATTAATGACTTCATATATATACTCGTAGACTTGTCAAATAAAATATCTTAAAAATACCAAAAGGTAAAAAAACATTTAAAAAATTAGTAATTTTTATAATGTCTGTCTGGTGTAAAATATTGTCGTCGCGGATGTTTGATATTGAACTATCATACAATTACAATTCCAAATTCTGAATTTGAACAACATTTTGTAAATTGGCAATAAAATTGGCTCAAAAACATGCTGTTTTAGATAATCATTTTAGAATTACTTTACGTTCACTCCGCTTGTAACCGTTCTAACCGCCGGAACGCCCGATCCGGCTCTCTAGCTGGTCCGACAATTATCTGATTTTATCGGAGCCTTACATTTGTACGAAGTCAACCCCTCGTCTCCGGGTGTCTTGAACGGGTGAATTAAACCACACTTACACTTCAATTGAATTTTACAACATTACCATTTTCTTACGGAAATGCGGAAAGCAGATATGCAAGAAATTGGGAATCCGTTAAACAACCGCTTCACTACGTTTGGAGTTGGACCCCTTAGAGCTGGCATGGTTTTTGGCGATACATAAAAACGATCTTTCTCAATTGGTTTTACGAGCGAGTGAAATTGAGACCACCACATTTAATTTTATACATTAGGTACCTCTTGAGCATTGTCAATAATCAATTCGCGCAATATAAAAAGAGCCAAAAATTTGTTAATAATTTGTATTTGTATTTGAGAGTGAATCCAAAGGTATTGTAATTACTTCAGTATGATCATTCGTGGATTGAATCATTCATTGACCTGCGTTATAAATGGCGTCTGATGCGCACGCTTAAGTCGAGTGACTCATCTGAAAGGAAGTTGTTTGATTTCATCAGACTCCCTGGCCCATGTAAATGTTGTGTGGTATCTTGCTTGACATCAACATAAGTAGACAAACATAAGGTTATATAACAGGTTTGCAGATCTCATTTGCAAGGGTCTGGTTATATTTATTACTAGTTATGGATGTGTGCGAAATACGTACACCAAACGTTTTGTCACGTAATACATATAATATAGGATGGGGGGTTAACTGCAGCACAGTGCAATAAGGATGAGTCAAACAATTTCCACTTCTTTTCATTTCAGTTCGCGAAAATACCTCAGTGTCAAAAGTTGTTAGTAATATAGTAATATTATTGGGATTCGTATTGTTTACTTCCGATTTTTAATTCCTTAATCAGTGTTGACAGTGTGATCGACTTCAATGTATACAAAGTAATTCCAATCTAATCGGTTAACAATTTCGTTGGATAACAAAAGCTGACACAATGCAGAAAATGAAAAAAGGCAAGAAACCTGTCATTTTGCAAACTGACCATGATCATCCAGGGTCAGATCTAAGTCAAGCCATATCTCATACTGCTGGTGAACATGAAAATGTAAAAATAAATTATAAAATGGAAAATTACAATGAAGATAATTGTTACAAAGCATTTCAACAAAATCCATGGTCGTGGTATCCTGCACCTGACAGGTTTACTCCTGACGAGTTTCGGCATCCGAAACTTAATGATGGCTTAAATAACGGTACCGGCGACACCCGAAGTTCATCACTTGGACCTGAACAGGGCCCGGGATATTCCCTTTTTGGTAATCAAAACGATTTATCGGTATTGGATACAAAGGATTCTAAAAAATTTGAACGTGAGGGCATGGATTTCGGACAAATTCTAAATCATCTAAGGATATCTTCGAAACCACTAGCTGCGAACCCTAGAACAAAGTGGCCGCTGTCCAAACCCAAACCCAAGCCAAAATTCCCGAAAGATGTATACGATGTCAGCGTTCATCAAGACTCGTCCAGACTATTTGCTCGGGGCAGAATACTTCAAGATATTCAAGAAATTTGGAACGACATATTACCCGGAATTATTGCACACCCCACAGATGATGACATATTCCTTGGACAACTGCAATTACAGGTCCTGAAAACTCCGATTATGAGGGAGGGGTTTTCCAAGGATTTCTTCAGTTCACTTCAGAATACCCTTATGTTCCACCAATACTAACCTTTACTTCAAATATTTTCCATCCAAATATTACAGAGGCCGGTGTCGTTTGTTTTAATAGTTTTATGAACAATTGGAGTCCATGTTATTCATTGGGATCATTTTTAATGGGAATCAAGTATTTACTTGGAGATCCATGCACAGATGAACCGGCTAATGAGTTGGCGGCTACGGTCTTTAATAATAGTAGGACCACTTATATTGAAATTGCCAAGCAATGTGTCAGTGAAATAAGTGCAAACGTATCTGTACAAAATACATGGGAAGATACAGCAATCGAATATACACCGGAATTGCCCGAAAATGCAACAATCGAAAATACATCAGAGATCGCAGAAATCGAGAATACACTGGAAGACACAATTGGTAATTCACCTGGAAATATTGTCATTGAGAATTCTGAAACCCTGAACATTAATCCAACATTCGAAAATTTATAGGAAATACCGTATTCAGATCTAGATTCGCAGATTAAATATAATTATTGTCCTTAAGAGATGCTAATTGTGATAACATACTGTAAATATATTTTTGTACAACGTCAATCGACAACCAAATAATAAATATTCATGAAAATAAAAGTTAATTATCTAAGTTCTTGATTGATTGACTTTTGATTAGAGTGATATTCCAAAGTATTCCAACATACAAATTGTGCAAATTGATTGTTTTGACACGGAAGCATATTCTTAAATTCGATTAAAAAGATATCATATTTTGAGTCGTAAAATATGCAATTTCAATACCATTGTATTTGAACATTCACAAGCCTTAGGAGAAACGTTTTAATCATTTTAACAGCTACATTTCTGGGATTCAACCACGAAGAATTCGCACTAGCAATTCCCTAATTTCACATGATTTTCTGAGACATGTGCACATAATTCGCAAAGTACCTATAGTAGAACCAACCAACAGCCAATTCGCAGAGTTTGCACAGGTTGCACTTTGTGTGAATTATAGTGGATAGCACAACACAAAACGTTTTGCAGAAATTGGTTTAGCTACAAAACTCTACAACGATTTCCACTTTAACGTTCAGTTCATGTCAAATAATCTTGGTGTGCAGTACTGTTAAAATTTGGTCCGGCTAGTACTCATATATATTTCAAATTCACTTTTAAAACTTAAAACAAAATCTAACGTTATACTGTATTCAAAATATTTATAGCAATTCAATTTCAACACACATTATGTGCATATACATGTTACAAACCGAAATGATGTCGAAGAATAAACAGGACAAAAAATCGGGCTCATTTAGGTGGAAACCGTACACACTTGTTAATCCAAGCAAATGTAAAACTGTCGAAGATCAGCATAGGGAGAAAATAAGACAAGAGGTTCAACCGGTGTCATCGCCAAATCCCAAGCGCCAGGACCGGGCGCCCGAGAAAGTGAAGTGAGAAACTGATATTATCGGATTGTTCCCGTTTTGACTTATGACAGCTTGAGCT
>JAQFYE010004010.1:0-14125 GCA_034694305.1 Protaphorura glebata
CCAATTTGATAGGCGTCAAAGGCCGATGGCGCGTGTGGCAAACGCCACATTGCCACAATGGCCAGTCCGGCCCTGGATCGGTCCATATTTAACAGGAACAAGCTTCATTTTTTCAATAAATTATGACAGAATTCTTGTAATCATGTATTGGATTGAGATGGTAGCAAACTTGAAAGCTCTGGTCGAGGCCTGTGAAACGCAAATACAGTGATTGAATACGAGTTATAGTAGCTGGCACTTACAAAGCAGGTTCCATTTACTGGACGGATGCTTTCAAGGAAAGATTTGCATTTATAGTTGTCTAAATGTTAGAGGCTTATTATGTTCGTAAACGCAGTTCCTCTTTCCTTAAATGTTACTTGATGTCACCTCTAGTGGTTGGAATCTGAATCGATGGAGACCATGGAGGTAAGAACTCTCCTGTAATGAGAAGAGGCTTTTCCAAGATGAAGACATTTTATTTCGTACATATTTATCGTGAAATAGTGAAAAAACTTTCGTTTTGGATTTTCGTGGATCTCTTTGGATTCACCGTAGCCATGGATTTCTACAAAAACTATCAAAGAAATACACAAAATGAAGAATAATTCCCTTCGAAATTCGTTGAAGTATGCACACAAAGGACGTGACTTGAATAAATTATTCAAAATTTTATTCAAAATTTTCAAGTGTTATGCTGCGTTATAATTTTTTTCGTTGACGCGTAATTTTTCTTCGGTACAAACGTACAAAATGGATTCTGAGCAGAATCAGAGGGATTATAAAAGTTATACATCTGAGTCTCCGACTTCCAGTTCCAATCATTCAGAAACTCTTCACATGTTTCCACCAAAACAGAAAAGAGCACGTTCCCGTAGAGGTTATTTCCATGGACCGAGGCCAGATTTGACTACATTTACTCGTATCCCAGAATTCTCGGGATGTTCTAAGGATAAGGACCGAGTTCATACCTTGTTTCAGAGCAATCAACAATTCAGTCCAGAATCTGAGGCATCGTGTGGAAACTATTTTTGTGGAGATGGAGGTGTACATTTGGATTTGGGCAGGAAAGATGACTCAAGCTCCGTAAGTCTTGAGAACAGCTGTGGTTTTCAATCATTCTCTCAAGATATTCGTCGAACCAACATGGAATATCAGAAAAAATCCAAGCACGAAACTTGTACACAGTATCATCGCTCCAAGGAAGTTCGTCATTCAATTCACCCATTTCCGAGTTTTGGGAAGTTCCGAAAGGAAGCGGAAAGTGAAGACAATTTCCTAGTTTCCGCTGTCAAACTAGGGACCCATGTTTTCAAGGCGTGTTGGGAATTAGTAACGGTTTTCTTCAGGTATGTTGTCTTTGAGATTGCGAGGACTTCCTTTCCTTAATGAGCGTCATTTTTTAATTTAGTGAGGATGTTAAGTCCAATGAAGATATTGTCAAGTTTAATGGATATGCTATTCGAACTTCGGGTGATGCACTTGCTTTGGACTCCATGCAGTTTAATGTAAACGGGCGGAAGTTTCGATTGCAAGTGAAGCTGACCTCGGCATTGAGCGATGGATCTGAGCCTGAAGTTATTTTCGAGGATAGAAAATGGGTTATGACCTTTGGATCCAGTGATGAGGGATTCATCGAAGTTTCAGTACCACTTGGAATTAACACGGCTCAGATCGAATATGAAGGACCAGTGGATGGACTTATTATTATCGAGTCACCTTAACCTTACGTTACTTTCTGTTATCCGATAAAGTTCCCCTGATTCATTACGGAAGGACGTTTCTAATAATTGTTCGGTGAATAAAGCGGGAGGTTCTCGGTATCGTTCTGGGCGTTAAAATTTTATTAAAGATATTCCAAATTTTAAATCGTTTTTATTTTTTCTGGTACGGTCCACTTCTATAACTGAAGCACTTGACGAATTTTGACAAATAAACCCTTTTACTTTGCTCTCGAAAGTTTAGCATAAGAACGTACGTAGTTTCGCTGAAAAAAGAACTCCCTAGGTGCGAGAAAACAAATCCAAGAGAAACTTCATAGTAAACGAAACTAGATTCAGTTTATCTATACATACATAAAATAGTGTTACAGAAAATGAAGAACCCAATTAATGCAATACTTTTGCACTTTTAAACTTAGAAATTAATCGAGATTATATCATTGAAGTAAAATTCATCAACATAGGCTTACAAACATTAGATTAAACGATTCCTGTGTCGGCTACAGATTTCACTGCAAAGTTGGCTAATTTTGCATGCTAAAATCGAGGCAAAATATACCGTATTATGTACTATACTAGTCCGAGTAAGTTGTATAAAATGGATTCCAAATTATGAGTACCTAGGTATTCATATTGCAAAGTGGTCGACTGGCGAAAGCGTCGAATCAAAAGCGAAGCTGGTAGAACCGTCCAAAATATCAAGTAAAAGGTCTTCCGGATAATACAAACAAAGCTACTTTCACTTGAGAAACGGATTTGTTATATCGGCCATGTCAAATTGTCATTTCTGTCGGCAGGAATACCAGTCCGGATCATTATTTGAAGTTTTGCGGACGTCACGAGTTTTAGTTTAATACCCTGACCTCGATATTTCTTTATTTTCCGAAAATCGTGTTAATTTGTTCCGACCGAAATATAGAATGCCCAAACGTGAGTTTCATAATGGGTCAAATTGGGAAAACTGAGGCGATGAAAGCACCGGCGGAATACTTTTCGCATTCACAAAAGCACCACAATGAAATTGAGAAATTCCCAACATAAAGGATGTCTATTTTCCTTTCTATTCTTTGAACATTTCTTGTTTCCTCCTATCGCAAATTTCAAAGTCTGGAAAGCAGTATATCGTGTTCCCAGTTCCCATCCCAGTGCGCTCCATTTCAGATTTTGAATGAACAAAACTTGGTATGCATGCATGGACGGTTGGTCAGGTTCTTGTCCGTAAAAGCATGATCCAAATTCGTCTATTCCAAGAATTTTCATTATGAGAAGCCTGGAATCATTTCAAATAAATAATACATATATATATATAATTCATATATGTAGATAGTGACGTGTGGTGATGCAATACATGTTCAACTGGTGCTCATTGTTGGCGAAATACTCTTTGTACGTAATATTTCGTGCTTGACCAGAATTAAATTGCGCTTCTTTTCAACAAACGCACAATGAACTGGGTAAGAGCACGTGCAATAAAACTTACGAATGAAATAAGACAGACATCTCACAGAAATACTGGATGAGATGAAATTCCGATACGCTATTTGTATATACATTGTCCTGATTTTCTTTGGCACAAGATGTCCTATTTTAAAGTCCTTGTTCCTGTTTTCCTGGGTTTCTCACTTCTATGGTATTACTGGGTCATGCACTTGGAAACAACACCTCAGCAGAATAAAGAATTCTCGTAAGACATTCAGTTTACATGTCATCCTTAAGTGACTTTGGATGATTAACGAAACTTACTTAACGTCATTTCCTTGAGTATTACGCATTCCAGGAAACTTATAATAATGAAAGGAAAACCTCAGCCTTGTGATCTCATTAGTAGAAAGTTAGGAAAACTTTCCCTAATTGTTACTCTAAAAAGCTAATCACATCAGCGGGGTTTTTACGTGCATGTCTTGAAAGTTTTTGAGACTTGGAGTCCTACCTTCTTCCCCTTATCTACAAAATTAGTATATTGTTCATATCCGTTGGCTTTTATTCCATGTAAAAGAATAATGATCGTATAGTTAGTGTGGTTAGCATAAACAAAAGGATATAAGAGTTTGGTAATAATATTCTTCGTAATTTGAATGGTAGAATCAGTACGTGCCACTTACTTTATCTCTCGCTGGTATTTTTGTGAGGACAATGTCAGAGTGAGTTAGGTTCTGAAATATGTAGATTTACATAATGAGAAATGGCAGGCTTCCATCTCATACTCGTTACGGGAAAATGGCGTAAGGTCGATACGACCTCGCCTGAATAAAATCTCTCACTCATTACGGGAAGAAAACATTTTCTCATATTTATCTTAAAATAGCTTATGATCTCACACTAATGTCGCCCGAGGAGATGTTTACCTTACCCTCGAGTCTTAACGTGTGTGTGTTAAATAATTTCTACACCAGAGAAAATCTGAAGTAATAATTTGTTGAATTAAACTACGGATGAATCCGAATTATGTATGTCTGTAATTTGTTTGTCTGTATTTGTCTTAAGACCGAAGCCTTAGCACAGGTTTACAATATAATATTAGTGCAGAGAAAATAGATAAGCACAGTGATCGCTTTCGGAAGCACACCCCATATCTCTCAAGTCTCCGGTCTGAGATAGCTGTACTTGAAGGCTATTTCTTGATCTACTTAAATAAATCGTAATCTTCGACAGAAAGAAGATATTCCATTGCACCCGGAAAGTACAGCTGGTCGGGATAAATTACAAGGACAGGGTCACCACTCAAGGATTTTCTTATTGCAAAGTGAATTTACATTAGTCAAAACAAGCTTTTATTTTTTACAACTATTTTGGTTTACCTTACAATATAAAATCGAATTATTCGACCTTGTCGGTCTCGTCTGGGTAATAACGTAAAAGGAGTGAACTCACATATAAAGTCATACCACCCAGTGGGAATGACAGTTTCATTGTCCTCACTCGCAGAGTCGCATTCCAGTGCGACTGCAGTGAGTAAGGCATTGTTCCAAATCCTCACATGCCAAGTGCAGAAGAGCTTAATAATTTAAACCTCGGAGCGTGTACCACCAGAACGACATACAACACATCAAAATGTGGAGAAAGTTAGCAGAGAAAGCACAGACTGGGAACATTCAATCCAACGGACAGAATACAATCTCGGTGGTTTGCCTCTTTGAACCCCAAAGCAATTACAGTAATTGCACTTTAATGTACAATCATCGCTTAAACAACCACTTCATTAACTCAATTACAGTTTACTAGATTTCCAGCTTTACTGTAAGGACATAAGTTACTTTTACTAAATAGCATTCCTCGATTCTTGTCTGTAGAACGAATAGTTCTGTTGCGGTTCTATTCAGAAACTGACTTTCAATCGATTAAGTGGAATGAATTGTGTTTTCAAGTCGAAGTTATGTTGTGGGCTGTTCCTAGAATTCAAGTTGTTAACATTTTTACCCAGTGACGCATTATTATGAACAATTTGGGTTTCGTACAAAAGCAATAAGCAAAAACCTTTATGAGCTCTTCTTACGTATAATTTTTTTATGATTGTGGAATTCTAAAGGTATTCTATAGGCATAGGAGGTCTGCTTTAGATAACCAGACAACTAGACAGAAATAGCTTTCTATCCATTCAGAGCTCCTGAAATTTTAAACGAGCGTCGGTGTGGATAATTTATTTAATAAATTAATGAAAAGCTGTACGTAGTTGAGAATTTATTGATACCATAAAGTATCAATGACTAACGACATGAAAGTTTTCCTAATTTTGGGTGCTCGACTTTAGAAGAAAGTGCGGTTCACCCTCGAACAATTTCAAGGCAAGATTTTTTACTTAAAGACGTAAGAAATAGATATCAGGATTCCATCCATTAAGTTTAAGAGGGGCATAGTGGCCCGGAAGTAATCGACTTTAAGAAGTTTGAATGATTTTATGAGACCATTTGGTCCCAAGAAAAGACCCAGAGATAATGCCATTTTTATGGGTTTTTATTATTTGCCATTGCTTCTGTAAGAATTCGAATTCCCTGCATTTGGCATAATTATATTGCTATGTAGAATTAGCGGTATTTTACTGTTTTAAAATTACGGGGATCAACAGTTGTTTTTATAGCCAATGCATTCTCATGGCTCAAGATATGTCTGTTTGCAACTGAAATAAGAAACGTAATGAGCAAATTAATGTTGGTATCGAAATGAAAAAATGCGTAAAAGTCTGTTGTATCTTTCAATTTAATTCCAGCCACCCTATATCAATCTTAGTACAAACTCGTTTAACATAAAAATCAGTGCAATTGTATCGATTTTCCGGTGTGGACTGCATTCATTTTGTAATTCGACCATGATACTGAAATAATACTTAGTGTACGTATATATAATCTACAAAAATTTGTTGCTTGGGACTCAATCAGTAATGTCAGGTAAAAGACATTTCCAACCTGGCCACTGTTTGTCGAGCCTGTTCGCTAATACTTTAAGTTTAAAGTTATTGTCAGAAAATGCAACATAAGACATTTAATAAAGTTTCTGCGACCTGCGTTTGATTCCAACTCGGATTTACATGAAAGGGAAATTTCAGTGTGTTAACCCGCGCTTCCGCCTTCCGTGGGCGGCTGGTTGTTGTCAATATTTGGGGTAGGATTTATTAAATATTTGATTTGATTCTGTGTAAACGTTGTCTTTGTTTGAACTTTCGTCTCCCAATTCCTTGATGTGATATTTGTCTTCACTTGGTTGACTTTCTTTCATCGATTCCTCTACCCTTTTTTAAGTAATAACCTTCCTGAAATGGTCACTATAAATACAGAGTAGTCATAGCGAACGGCTCTCATTCAATTCTCTAGAGATTTCATTTCTTCCTTTCCCAGCACATGTCGTTTTCCCCAAGTCTATAGTCAACGTTGTAATAAGACCAAGATGGAAAGGAAACTTAATTCCGGATTACATGTGATGTCCAGTGGAGTAAATTTCATTCCCAGCCTTTCCCGTCTCGTCTCACATGACAAGCGCGTTGTTGTGAAGCTCCTCAGGTTTTTCTTTTGGAACTTTGTCGTTCAATGAAAGGGCTCTCAGTATCTTCTAGATGACTAGACCGCAGTAATCTTCTCTTCGAATAAAAAATATATTATTTAGGAATTGGGACTCTTTTATTGTGTTAGGACAAGAGCAAAAGCTTCAAAACACAAGCAATGGGCAAGTGGAATCCAACGACTAGCAGTTGGCTTTTGAAATCGCACCGGGCGTCAACCGAGAAGGCAGAATTGTTCCTGTTGAAATAATATAATAGGAAAACTTAACCATCAAATACTATATGAAAAATAGAAACACAGTTGATGAAGTTGGCTCTTTCTCAGTATTTACAAGACTCGTAAATCTTTTAAACAAAACTTTAATTTTCAATCGCGGTCTATGACTGAAGTAATGCTGAGCTTTCACTTTTACTTTCTCCTGTGCTATTCTTCAAAACTTCTTTGAAAACTTCACTGATTGTTTATCCCCAAGAAAGTTTGAAAGTAGGGACAATGCCTTCTTACTTGACTGTTCTCAACTGTCAAATTGCTAAATTGTGACGTGTCGAAAGCAGTTAATTCTTCGAGTAAGGCGGCCTCTTTTTAAGGAACGACTGGCCTTTGTATACGTCTGTATGCGCCTCCTTGGCAGCAGATAGAAACCCTGATGTCACCAAAAACAAAAATTAAAAAATCCACTAGTAAAATCTGTTGAATGTTTGTCGAGAGGAACTTTACTTTCGATTTTAAAACAAGCTTTGAAACGATGAATTGCTTTGAAGTTTTATTTTGAACTCTTTGGCATTCGTTCAGTGTAATCCAATGGAGCTACATACTTGGGAGAACGTTATTGCACAATATGTACGAGGAAATCCCCTTGAAATTTTCTCCGTAAACAAGAGAATTGCACTTATGCAAAACATGCATTTCTCTTTTTTGTCAGCATTTTCTGAATTTGATCATTTCTGGCAATATGTGTTTGAGGCAAAAGTAAATACATACAACCTGCACGAGAGTGAAGTTGTGCAAACATTCTTTCTGCAAAATTGCAGTTTTACTCTCAAAAATCTTCAAATTGCTGTCCCAGGTCTCGCCTACTTGCATATGATCGGATTATGTATAGAGCATGTGTATCATTTGTCGGAATAATTGTGGAGGAAATTCACAACGTTCGCGTTACGCAAATCCAGCAATTTCATTTATTAGACTCAGTTAACTGTAACACTTACTAGATTCACGTCACCCACCCGAAAGACCACATTGTAAATTAGAATCACTAGAGTGAAATAGATTTTAAACAATTTCAAAATCATTGGGAAATATAGCAGTGGAAAAATAAATAATGGATATGATCTGCTCTGCATTACTTTATATTGTGGACAATACATCAATACATAGAATTGACAGCACCGGTTGATATGAGTGTTTGATTCCTTGGAAGTAATACACTTGGGGCTCAGACGTGTACTACTTCAAAAGAATTACATACACTATTTGCATTGTAATTAAAATTACAAAGCTTACAATAATTGTCCAATTTACCAATTATTGGTAAATTGGACTCAGGGTCTAGTCATACATTTCCACCATACCTCACATCATTAGAATACTTTATATAGAGTTTAAAGACTGTCTTAAATTGTGTGTAATATTTGATGACTAATTCCTTAGCATTATAATGTTCAAAGTTTTGAGAGCATTCAGCCAGCTTCATTCCAGCACTCAATGATTACACCAAAAATCCAGAAACCCGTTACAGTGAAATATTTCCAGAAATTCTGAAAGATTCAAGAACATTGTTCGCACACGTCAGTTTTCTGGTTTATTGGAGTTCCTTTAATGCAACAGAATTCTGTCGAAAGTCTCAATCCATTTCAGAACAATGAAATCTTCTAGAATTTCTTGTGATAGCGTTCTCCTCCAGTAAACCAGAATATAAAGGAATGGCACTTGACTTGAAGTGCTAAAACTTTCAAAGTCTTCATGTAAAACTATGTAAAAGTAAAGGACATATCTCACTTTTGAGTTCTTTCTAAGGTATTTCTTTTGACTGTGTAAATGGGAATAAATCTTCTGAGTTACAACATGTCATCAATCTTCCTGTCCAATCATAGTATTCCTGTGAATGAATAGTTCTAACTTCCGTCAAAATTTGGCTTAGGGGGTCATACGAAGGCAACCATAAATGTATGTTAATTTAACAGAACCTGTAAAATCCCATATCCTACAACGTTCATAATTCTTTCAAGAGAAAGCCAAACAGTTTTACCTCATTCAAGCCGGGCCGGGTATTCCGCACGCAACAACACTAAGACAACATTTTACAACATTTTTAAAACCCCTTTGAAGGGGAGAGTAGGACAGTTTATGTTTTCATAGACGTAAGCTACCACCGCATAGACATTTAGCATTATTGTAGGATTAAAACAGCGATATTGAGATCCATTCTTATCACACTTGAATTCTTCACTCTTTCTCTTTAAGTATCAGAGAACATGTTCACAATATATAATTGATTATAATAATTATCCCAGGAAGTTTTGAAGTATGCACGATTCGACTGTACGACCATTGAATATATTATTTTACAGTATTACATACACATGAAAATACGTTCAGCTAAATCATTTAATCTATAGTCCATTTCATCCAAAGACATGTATATTGATTGTTCCTCCTGAAACTAGTACTCTTCATGGATTGGTCAAAACTCTGCAACCAACAAAAGTGGACAAAAGCTATTAGTAAAGTTTTGCATAGAATGTTGAGCAAGAGCATTAAAGACTGAGAAAGTACCAAAAAATACAAAAATAGTAATTTACACAATAAAGTTACCACGACCATTTGCCCCCACAAGTACTTAATTTATCTTGTATTTAATATTCGTTGGCACTGGCAGCCCTAAATGTTCAGTGCATATCGCTGAATAAAATCTCCCATAAATAACAACTACTCCTTCCTTGATAGGGAAATGTTTAGAATTTCATTTCAGGATTACTTTACAAATGTATTCGCAGAATAGCCCAATACTACATGTATATTAACAGAATGAGTTTCCTTCGATTTTTCCTGCTGCAATATTCCATGCAGTATCCCATGCAACGAAGTTAATTTAATGTGAATCCACGAAGAAAACTCAATTCGATCCGGTCGGTAAATATGACGAAATAAAACCAAAGTAAATGCAGTATTCTCAAGCAATCTCTTCTTGAGATCAAAGTTTCTTCCTATCCTAAGGAGAGATTCATTGTTTATTTAGGGGAAGAAGATTGTTCTCTGTCTTTCTGTGTATTTCTCTATCTAAGCTCATCTCAGTCGTCTGGTTCTCACAGCCACTGTGGTTCAGATTTCTATTTATGGGATCATCTCCTATGCTCACCCTTTGCTCAACTTTCAACTTTCCGTATGACAGTTATCAAATCACCACCAAGTAAGGATGGAATTCATAAATTATTATTGACAGAGCAGTGAGGAGTGCAAAGAATTTCTACCAGGATTTCTACTCCAGTAAGAACCAGAACGAAAGGCTCTGTCTTCCGCCTGAAAAACTTTTAAAAGAAAGTGAGAGTTTATTATAATATCCGGCACAGGTAACTCATACTCAACTCAACCTACCCACACATAGCCCTCCTTAGAAAGTACCAATTTATTCACGAGGAAACTCGGAAAGGGTTTAGAAAGGGATAAAATATTATAAAAGTTTCACACTCGAGAGAAAATGGATAACTTTCACTCAACGAAAGAGAAAGTCCTCTCGGCAATAGCAAGCAAAAGAGCAACATCCACCTCGACCTCCACTCACTCTACGCCTTAGAATGTTTTCCACAAGCATTAGCTTCAGCGCTTTAACTTCACTCTCTAGTGAATGGTGAATTTTATACACAAAAATCAATATTCAATATTTTTCACTCTCAGGCTTGTCAAAAAAGGAACCGCACGAGGATTTTGTAATGTGTAACTACGTAGTCCTAGTCCCAGTCCTATGTCTCCCACCCACGAGGACGACGACTTATCAGCTCTCCAGTATGTACACTTTAGTAGACATTCATTCTTCTGCATTCAAGACTATGTATATCCCTTCACATTATGTATTATGCAAAAAAAAAATTCAATGATCGCTTCCAAAACCAACACCACGACCGCAAAATTCTTAAACACATACAGCCTGCTAACTCGGGTACCCAGGCCGAACGCTTGTTCTACTAGTATAAAATAGTATAGGTACTCTGTCTATGTCTTCGGCGTTTCTGTGCATTATTACGAAAGTTGTCACTCCTCTACGGTCCGGACCAAACGATAGCCATCCATCCTTAAACCCACCGTAAAAATTGCTTAAGTTCTTCCTTTCTGTTTGAGCGACTTATACTGTGTCAGGGGTTAACTACATTACATTCTAGCCTCTCTAAGGGATAAAAATGAAACAATGAACATCCATTAATTGACATTCGTTAGGTAGGCTTTCTCTTAGAGGATAAGTCTAGTAGAGTCAAATTTGGCTCTGGGAAGGAGTACTCCTAGTTGTTCAATGGAGTATCGAGTGAATTGAATCTGTAGTAATCAGACATTATCACAGCCAGCATACAGAAATGAAGACTGAATTTTATATATTCCTAAATCTGGACGACTATACAACGTTTGTTCTCGCTATTACGAAATGTATGGATAGCCCGATGGCATGGAACGTGGATTAATTTCTGCCATAAGGCAGATAAGTGCAAGACTCAATACATACCATAGGACCTTATTATACTTAATAGTAAGTTCAATACATACCATAGTACCTTGGATGTACATAATCTAACTCTTAGGACATTTCTGACTACCATTTTCGATTCACCCTGTACTCCTACATGTTTTCTTTACTTCGACCTATTTTGCAGTAAGCTCTCGGTAAATCGTACTGCAGAGTTCGAACAGCACTACGCGCTGGGCTCCCCTAGGATCCTGTAATCCAATAGTTGTCTACCACTGACCAAGGAATGGTTTGACGAATAAAACCAGAAGCCACGGATTTGACCAACCGAAATCAAGTCCACGCCGGCGGATAGATAGACTAGCACCATTGACTCCCAAGGTTGAGTTCAATTCTGGGTATAGAAATGCCCGTAGGATTCAAACAAATAATCATTTTACTCAATGCTTATCACTACTATCTATCAGCGCATGGATTCCTTTGAGAATATTTTCTAACGACAAGATTCCGGGGAATCAATAATCCCAAAAATAAGTTGTTTGGATTTCAATTCCCATGAAGGGAAAGTATTGCTGCTAAAGAATTTCTCAGAATTTCTACCAAGTTGCGAGCACTACTCGTTCTCCTCAGGGTATTAGTTATTAAAGAAATAATGTTTTATTTAAGCCTCTTCGAATTGCTAATTGGGGCTAAGTTGCCGAATAATTGGTAGAACAAGAAGGGGTAATTAAACTACGAACCATAAAAAAACTATTGGTTTCTTTCTAAAATCCTATTACGTAGTAGATGGGTATTGGTGCAGACACTTCTACGTAAATACAGCTAAGGCAAAGTAATTAAAACAAACTACAACTGTAAATCCGTCTGGTTAAGTTGAAGTAAAATTTAAATCACCATTTAACTCTGTTGGAAACACATAATTACTGTCATTCTATGAGCGTCTTGGAATTTAGTCTGCTCATGAACGGTTTTCCCAGGGCAACTCCACGTTGTTTGTTGTTTGGCCTCTCGGCCTAACCGGGTGGGTCCGTCTCTGTAGGAGGCATGGGACGGGTCTAAGAGGCAGTTCTGTTGATTTTGCTGGACTTAACGACCGGCGAGAATTGCGCCCTGAGAAAGTCTTTGGGGTCAGAGGATTTTCTTATGACTTTTCTGGTACTTTGTTGTAACCGGATGAAGAATATATTTAATTTTTTACTCGGGCGACTCGGACTTTGGATTCTTTCGGATTCTTTATTTACGTGTTTTTTCCAAATGCATTCACACATACAAGTATGCTCGTTGTTTGTCTCACAATGGTCACACAAAAAATCTTTTCGGAGATGAAATGAGAAACTATAAACTAGAAACGTAGCAGACTTGATAAAACATAAGATATAAAACTTAAGCAAATTACAGATATAATCAACTTAACTATATAGAGAGAAAGGTACGAATCCCACTACGAAATTGTTTCCATGTAACGGCTACTGACATCTGTGTCCGAAGTGGCTAGATGGCAGTGGTAAAGAGTTACGAGGAGTGTGCCTTTTCTCAGGGCGCAATTCTCGCCTGTCGTTAAGTCCAGCGAAATCAACAAAACTGGCTCTTAGACCCGTCCCATGCCTCCTACAGAGACGGACCCGGTTAGGCCGAGAGGCCAAACAACGTGGTGTTGCCCTGGAATTTATTAAAATGAAAGTTTTCACCCATTACTCCATTATGACGTATGACACAACAATATAAGTTCGCTAATGCCGCTATTAGAGTCACCCAGTCACAGGACGAGGATCTCGTGTCTTGTGACCACCTGCCTTCTCTGACCTACTTGGCTTGGGAAAAAATGAGACGAAAGATAACGCAGTCTCGATGGACGATCATTGTTGTGTCAAACAAACTACAGGTTAAATCTGCTCGGGAACGTAGAAAGTATGGATTTCTTTTTTGTCAAGGTTTCGGAAGTGTATTCTCCGGCCAACATTATCGTCACCCCCATTGGCGTAGCCAGCATTAGGGCAACCAGGTCGCGGCATAGCTCAGATTCTGAGGCCGAAGTATTTAATCTAGTAATATCCCTAGCCACTGTGGGACAACTATGCGATGGCCTTAACAGATTCTATGATCAGATCAGATTTATTTATTTGACTGGATCCAGTTGTACCGTTCGGACCCAATTTCTACAAGTTTCCTCTTTTCAGGTTGAAATACAGTAATCAGTCGCGATGATTTTTTCAGGACCGTCATCTTAAAGAAGACTGTCCTGATGTTGCGCTGACATATCAGCAAATTCGATATTCTTCTTGCTGTTAAAAATCTGTTCTGGCAATATCCTCAATTTTTATTAGTCACAAGCTAAACGGCAACCACGCCTCTTGTAAACAGTCCTGTCTTTATACAAAGGACAAAAGATAAAGCCAAAAGAAAGGTGTCTTATAAGTCTTCGGCAAATGAATTTATAACAAATATTGAAAACAAAAAGCTGTAATATTATGAACCTTGACGAAATGTATTTCAGTGATTATATTGATTTGTGTATAACAAGTGAGTAAAGGTTAAAATATTGAATATGGCTGGACTCTTGATTACAGCCAGATTGAATTAATGATTAACGAGAAAATAAGCACTTGAAATGTTTGCAAATTCAAGTTGCGTAAATATGAAAATTATAAAAAAAAATCAGCGAAGTGTTATAATAATTTGTAATAATGTATACTTATTAATGAGACTTATTATTCATTTTTAACACCTTTAATAGTGTCTAGTATGTCCACTTATGAAAACAA
>JAQFYE010004011.1:0-14124 GCA_034694305.1 Protaphorura glebata
TTGTGCATAACTCTCTTCGATTTTCTGCTATTACTATTTTGTTGTTTGATCCACCTTGCAGTGCAATGACCTTTTTTACGAGGGCGCTGTTCAAGTAAATAAATAAATAATAATGTTAAGAATTATTTAGTCTGTGACAGGTGAACCACAAAACCAATCTAGACTGAAAATATTCAATGTTCAATATAAATATTATTAATGGACTTTTACGCCTATCCAATTATTGTGAATTCTGGCGTCAAAACAGTATCGCTAGGCCATCAACTTTCTTTACAACCCCATTTCCACTCACCAAAAACTATTTGGCCCAATAATCGCTTATTACGAGTATAGTGGAAATTAATAGTCCCATCTTGCTACACATTGACATTGGCAATGACGTTCATGACCAGTTAGTAACATTTATGGCGGTTATGAACACGCATTATAAATTGATTAACTTTTTCGCCATCCTTGGTGTTGGTGATACTAGGTTACCATAATTTTAATTTCTTTTGAAATTATCGACATGAATTCTACGTCCTGTTTTATTTACCAAGAACGCCCGCGCCATCTGCCGAATCGGAGTGAAAGGAAATGGACGTGGAAACAGGTGTGACCAGGTGTGACGAAGGAGCGGAACTTGATCGGATTGGCTACGGAAATCCAATTTCCCGCAATGCCGGATTTTAAGTGGAAGGACGAGGTGACGAGCTCGTGCCGTCCGTACTCTTTAGGAGTTCAGTCAACAGTACTCTTTTCTGATTCTCAAAACTGCTTAATTATCCATTTTTGACCCCCCTTTTTAGTGATTTCCCTAAAACTATCGATTTTGACGCCCCCCCCCTATTCGAGATTTCTGTACTCCTAGCCAATCTTGAAAAAGTGGTCATCAGCGTCTTCTCTCATCTCTTCCTTTGCTCTGCCTGGCTTGACCATTGACTGGCTGTTCAAAATTTGATAATAAATTCTACAACATAGCTTAATAAAAGTTGGTCACCGCGTGAGGGTCGTAAGAATTCAGGTAAGATCAAATTTTGTCATTCTCGTATTTTCAACATTTAGTATGTGAGGAAAAGATTGTCATTTCTATTCTATAATTCTCTTTCTATCTCTGTCTGGAATCGAAGGCATGGTCATCATGTGGTTGACATTTTGGTTTCCTCCACGGACTGACTTTGACCGGACTCATGTTTAATTTGTTTTCGAAAATAATTACAAATTTTAATAATCTAGACGAATAAATGTTAATAACAATATGAGAATTAGTAGCCGACAAATTACACACTTCCGTTGAAACTAATTCTGAATATTTAAAACATCAAAATTTAAAAAAAAAACAATTTTATGTTCGACAATTAAAAAAAATAACAAGGAACAACCGTCTGGGATCGATTTTCAGAATCAGAGTGAGATTTTTATTCCCGCAGTTTATTTTTTTAATACACTGAATGATTTCAGTTTCTTCTGTTGTCGACGTACGGGCCAGAACTTATTTTATTGCAATAAGTTTAATGAAATATTGAATTTATTTCAAGCAACAAATGGTGGTGGCTTGCATATCCTGAGACCCGGTGAATGTAAATTAATTAATTAGTGCAGACGAATTATTATTATTTTACTATTTTAGTATTCCGTCCACTAATAATATTGTCGGCTGGGTCCGATTTTTGTCAAATGGAAGACAATCTGCACTCACTATGACATTTTTGACATTTGCTTAATTGTAATTAACCTTAATTAATTAATTTGTGTCGTTACAATTGTTTGAACAAAGTTGTCAATTAGAAAAATTATTCCTTTTATAGGTACCCAGGTATCATTAAGAATTTAGTGACAAAGGCTAGAAGGGTCTAAACCGAAAATCGAATTCAAGTTTTGTTTTGGTCATTGAGTATCTCATAGGTATAAAAAAAGAATGAAAGGAAACTACCTACATAGAAATTCAAACATTGGTGGAAAAATATTGTTCCGGCTTCCTTGGCCAAGAATTTCACACTTTTCAGTATTTTCTTCTCTGTACACTTTTGATTGTGTCGGTATCCAAAAGGTCAAGGTCACGGTGACCAAACATAGTACACCTTGAGTGGAACTAACACTTTCAACTTCCGTCCGTCTGACCGGCTGAATCTGCCTTTCACTATTTTTTTTTCTCCTTCATTTCCACATTTCAAATTGTCTAAGTCCTAGGTATTTTAAATACTATATTTTACGGTCAATGGTCGCTGTCAGTGAAAAGCCGTCTTCTTGATTACGATTGAGGTCAACCTTGGTCAATAAATCTTTATTTTGACGTTTTGTGGGTTTCAGTCTGTCATGGATCGCAAGAGGTCAGGACAAAATTCCAAAAATCCCGAAATTTCAATGTCACCACCAGCTCCTCGAAGAACTGATGAAAATTGTCCAGAATGCGATAGGTCGTTCAACACAAAGGACCACTGTCGTGTCCAGGTAGATTGTGGACATAAGAAATGCCGGGAATGTTTTAATAAGTCTGATAATTGCGCCCAGTGCAACCATGAAAAGCAGAGGCCGATAAAACGCGTGAAGAGGAGCGTCAGCAGCAAAGGTTTGTAACAAAATATACAAAATAATGTTAATGTGGGTGGCACGAAGGACAAAAGTTCCTAGTTTGATGCAAGTACAGGTATCGAGGCACGGAACAATGTTTTTGAAGGACTGAGGCCGAGAAAAACTTTAGGTGACCTCCAAAGGTCACCATAGAATGAGCGTGTTAGATGGGAAAAACCTATCAGAACAGAACCTCAATCAAGTGAGGCCTTGGGAATCAGTTTTTCATTAATTAAAAACGTGAGGCCCGGCCCCACCAGCATTGTTCTTTTTTTTTAATTTCATACCTTCCGGGGTTTTTGAATCTAAGTGGACTCATTCCCAACTTACGTAAATTCCGATGAGAATGTACAATTTTTTTAGAATTGTTCCATATTCTTCCATTACCCCATACATTTTATAAGAATTAGCAAAGATGCTGACTTTTGTAATGTTTGAAATACCTACCTGTAAAAATAATCAGGATGACGTTCCAGGTCTCAGTTTTTGAGTGATTCATTATTTTTGGACTGGGGTCGTCACCTACACATTGACTGAAATCTACAAAGTTACTCACGCAAAACAATTATCTCCACTTTCACAATCAAAATTTTAAAAATAGACATTGGTATTAATTTTATTACAAGTTTTAATTTTGTGTAACTAATTTCAGACGCAACTGTGACTACTCCATACTCTAGCACAAGTTTATTCCGTCCAACGCAGCCTCAGACACTTGAAGCCACTTTTGTCGAGTCAACGAATCGTGGTTCAAAAAAGAAATCATGTACCAGAGCTAATCTTAAAAATCAAAACACCTTACGAGAGAAATCAAGACAAAGACGACTCGCGTCTTTGCGATCAGCCTGCAGTAGTTCAGGTTCAGCTTCAACATCCTCTTCAGTCACTGGAAGCTCATCTACCATTTTGCTACAGAATCCTTTGATTGGAGAACAGCAGTCTGTAGAAGTTCCTTCGTGCTCCAAAGATTTACCGAAAAGTAGAATCGAACCAAAAACGCAAACGATAACATCTAGTTCGAAGCTAAATCCAACTCAAAATGAAGAAATTTTAAGGAAACCGCCAACTTCTCGGCCCCATGTAACTTTTAGGACTCCGGAACGCTCTGACAACGATACTTCCAATAAAAAAAAGAAAAAGCGTACTCCATTGGTCATTTATGGTCACATTACCATTACTACAGAAGCGAATGGTAATGGTTTTATTCCAATAATGTTAGTCTAGATTGTTGAAAAGGACCTTGGACACTTCTTATCCACCGTCGGGCCCTAGTTGTCCAGTTTTTAGGCTTCGATACTTCGAGTACAAAAATCAAACTTACCTTTTTGAAAACTAGATATTGTGAATTTTTAAAAATTAAAAAAGTTTAAAAATAATTTGATCTTTAATTTTGAACTTATAGGGAAGACTATGTACCGTTGTGACGTTTGTATGAAGAAATTCAAAACCAAGGCTCATATTAAGTATCACGAATCCTGCCAAAATGGAGAGAAGCCTTTTAAATGTGAGCAGTGTGGACAAGGATTCATTGTAAAATCCCATTACGAATACCATCTTCGTACTCATACAGGTATGCCAAACTAAGTAGCCAAACTATGAATGCAGTGAAGATACAAACGTTTTCAAATGAATGAATTTTGTTATAAAATTGAATATTGACTGGGTCTGAGTCTGGGTGACTTTTTTGTCTAGGTGAACGGCCTTACAAATGCCCACAATGCGGAAAAGGCTTCAACCAAAGAGGAAAGGTCACCCGTCACATGAGGTCACATACAGGAGAAAAACCATTTGTTTGTCAGCAATGTGGTCGAGGATTTGCAAATGCTCAAGCCATGAGATCTCACTTTTTGATTCATACCGGCGAGCGCCCATTCGCCTGCAAATTGTGCAACAAATGCTTCACTGGAATGACTAACTTGAAGAAGCATGTCATCACTCATACTGGTACGCTATTCCAATCTGAATGCATCCTCCCTTTTATATTTTACCATTGACATGCTACATGCATTCCACAATTTAGAAAAACAATAAAAATTTGAAATTGTCTAGGCGAGCGTCTCTTCATGTGTGTTCATTGTGGAAAAAGTTTTGGACTTAAATGGACTCTAGGTTTGCACTTAAAGACTCACTCAAGCGAACGTCCGTTTGCATGTGATCAGTGCACCAAAACGTTCACTAATAAAAAGGACCTTCGACGACACAAGGTTATACACTCAGGTTCGTGTTTAGTTTTCTCCAAGAAATAATTTAAAAGTATCTCAATCAATTTAATTAAGCTGACTACAATTTTTAATTAGTATTCTAAATAGGTTTTCAGAATCGCATTTACTCACTGACTTCCTGAAAAGTCTTGAAATTAAAAAAAACTTGAGTTCAAAAATAGGCTCTTCTGCTTAAATTAGGACGCATCTCTTACGACAACAGCGTAGGGACGCGTAATATCCGATCGGATTTTCCTAGCTTTTTTCCCTCTGTTTATTTAATTATTTTACTTTATTTTATTCTGTTATTTAAAGAAAAATACCTTATTAAGGAGGAAACATTTCAGAAAAACGTGTAAATATATTGCATTTTTTTGTAGAGACTAATTAGAAATGTACTCTTTAATTCAGCGAAATCTGAATGAATCTGACACAATTTCATCGATCACTATCAGAAATCCGATCAGGCCAGTTTTTTGATACACAAAGTCAAGCATAGGTATCTTATCAATTTTAAAACTCTGAGTTTAACGATTGTGAACTGTTTTTTTGATTGCATATGGCTAGTCAATTGAAAAACTAATGTTATTCGACTATCTACTTTAGTGTCCAACTAATTATCAATATTTAAAAGGAAATTATACCTAGGCGTAATTAGTGAATCTTGATGGGCGCATTTATGTGAATAGAAACGGGGTTTTTCGTTACATTTTGCATGTGGTGTGATTGTAAACATGTATTATCTGGTGGTAATTCCGTCTATTTGTGGCAGAAGAATAGTTGTGGTCCTTTCATTTTCAAATGAAAATGTTTGTCCATGCGTCCATATTGGTTATTAATGCTTCAAGTGAAAATAATTATTACATTACATTTTTTTTATCTACAGGCGAGAGACCTTTCGTGTGTGAGATATGCGGAACAGCGTTTCGCAGGAAGGATAACATGGACCGTCATATAAGGAATACGCATAATCACCCCACGCCAAAGTAAGTTTATGAAAGTCGATAATAGTTTTATGTATTTATTTATTTATATATTTCAATCGTAACATGGCATCCCATGGCTTCGGTTCAATTCTACTAAATAATTTTCTATTTTTTTTCCCCAGTGAACTTACGGATCCGACAAGTAGTTCCCCGGTTGCTGGCCCGTCTACACGTGAAAATCATAAAAAAGCAAATGAGTTGACAAATGGATCTGTGAATATAACACCTGAGGTTTCACCCACACCGTCCACTTCGACACAAACACCGATTGACGACACTGACGGTGAGACTTTAATTGAATTTCTTCATACATTTTGGCCAGTTGTCAACACAATTTCTATTTTCTTTTTGCAGAGACTTATATTCTTCCTAATGATCAAACCGACATTCCTGCTGGAAGTTTAATTAACGGGATTGGAGTAACAGAACCAGAAATCCAAGTCCCTGAGTCAACCGTGAATTACAAAGTGATCGACGGTTTTACGGAGCTTAGAACCGTTCCATTGAGTGGACTTCTTGAGATAGATAAGTCTGGAACTATGATATCTGATGCCGATGTCAATCGCTGCGTTGGGGTACGAAAATTATCATCACTCACATTTTTTCCTCTAGAGTTTAAAAATTTCTGATTAGTTTAGATTTAAAGAGATGGACTAATAATCGTAAAATCGTATGACGTAAGGTTAAAGTGTTGTAAATTTTCTATTTCAGTTTTTGGAAAATTATGAAACGAGGAAAAAACTATTGGGATCAATGAAATTAGCTATAATATTAGCACTTCTAGCTGATATTAAATTTTTAATTCGTGATGAAGACCCACCGACGGACTTTTACCAGCCGTCAGGAATTTTGGACAATGTTGAAGACACAGTGAAACAGTCAGACGTGGCTAACAATAAGTTGAGTCAGGAACAAATGTCAAAATTGTCTTCTACCTCTGGTGTATACCGAAAAGTGCAGAATGAAGACAAGTCCACTCAAAGAATGGAACTAACAAGTTTGTACGCTTCAATTCTGTCCCCAGTTCAAATTGACAAGCGTCTAGTTGAGAAGACACCAGCCGAACTCAATAGTTCTGAAGATTCTGATGTAGATCTCCAACAAGGAAGTGCTTCTGTAATTCGTTTAGCTGAAAAGCAGGAAGGTCTATCTGGTAATCATTCTCCAAACTCATCCGATGATAGGGTAGAGATTCTTAAGCCAGAAGAAAATTCTGGTTCAAATGTGGACGCAAAAGATGTAACAAGTTTCAGTGATGTTGAACAGCGACATTCAAGTCCAACTCGAAAACATACACCGTTTTCCAATCCTGGCGACCAGCCTCCTTACGCAATCGATCAAGTTTTCAGTCCCTGCGCCCAAGATATGGCAGATTCTAGCAAGGACATTCAAAGTGGCGAATACAGAGGGGTACCTGAGAAGAAAGACGTTCTCTCAGAATGTGGTCCAAGTGATGAGAAGGAGGACGAATGTACGGTTCAGGTGGTTTCAATTCCAGAATTCATTTTAGAATCTAACGATGATGAGGCGCTTAAACTTGAATTCGATTCTGTGAATAGTCTCCCATTGGCCGTGAATATTACACCTCCATGCGATGACGATATTCAGGACATCAATTCCGATGAAGATGAATCTTGGTTTGACACAGACACGGATGAAGGGGATTGTTTAAAGAAATTACTTTCAGGAACTGATCTTATGGAGGAACACGTGAAATCGATGATGAATTTGTCCGCATCAGAGATAGAAAACTTTCAGAGACAACCGACTATCGATGAAAATACAGGTGCAAATTGTCTGACTGAAATTGAACAAACTCCAAGATCCCGGGGCAAAACTTCTAGTGCTAATTCTGTAGTGACTAATTCAGCCGATAAATCTTCACTTCAGT
The DNA here is from genome assembly GCA_034694305.1 of Protaphorura glebata. Lineage (NCBI taxonomy): Eukaryota > Metazoa > Arthropoda > Collembola > Poduromorpha > Onychiuridae > Protaphorura > Protaphorura glebata. The sequence continues at coordinate 7,629 of JAQFYE010004011.1, forward strand.
TAACAGTAGACAGTGTACCGGTTTGTGATGTCGATTTGTGTGATTCTTCAATTACTCAAGTTTTGGAACCAATTTCTACATCGTCACTTCCACATCTTGCATTGAGTGAACCTGCGAATATTCCAACTGAGCAAAACTCACAACCGGCATCACCTGACAAAATGGACGAGAGCCCTATATCTCCACTTCTTGGAATCTCTGAATGTATTATTCCAATGTCGTCAGAAGAAATGGATATTTTGATGCATGATTGGCCAGAATACACAATTCAACACGACGAGGGAATAGAAGAAACACGGAATGAAATCCATGGCGAGTACGAACATAATATGCAAAGTCACGAGAATGATACTCAGAATTACAATAATCCTTCGACCTCTACTGAATATCCGCAGGGTAATACACAATTGTACCCCACGAACATTGAACAAAGGAGTTTCCATGCGACAGCTCATTTATTTGAAGGATGCTTTCGGATTGTGTTCGCACGAGCAGAGACGACAATAGAAAGCGGTGGGAATATTATATTGGTACGTGGTGAAGCTCTGGGAATGGTGGGCGAAGGGTCTAACCGAATATTAGTCCTTGCGACTACTTCTCCGAATCAGGTTATCGGTCCCGGGGACAACATTGATATAGAAATCGCTGTTACGTACAGTGTCCCTGAAAATACAGTAGTCATAGATCAGCGGCAACAGCACCAACCATCTACAACCGTGGAGGACACAGTATCCCGGTCGATTATGATCACATGTGAGAATGGAACAGTTGTAATCCAAAACGGTGTTCATCATCCAGAGAATTTAAGTGACGGTATTCAATGGTCTCATGAGACACAGATTTTGATTCCCGATCATCAACAAAATGACAACTATGAAGATAATGGCCATCAATCATTCGCTGCCCAATCAGGTCAAGAAACAATGCAACAATACGAGATGGATGGTGACCACTCAGACAGTGGAACTCCGACGTCTTCCACGGGGTATCATTCCGCGTCATCTTCTACAGGGTCACATTATTCTGATGATGCTGAGGATGATGGACTGTCTGGATGAGCTAGAGCAACTGCTGGTACTTGAAGACTGGTAAAATTATCAAATTTCATTTTAAATACTAGAATATGTATGGGAATTGTTTTGATGGGGTTTCTCCTCACTGGATTATTTTTTCTACTGCTAGGGGTATCTTCCCACTGTAAATTGACAGTAAACCATTATCCCAGAAAAGACTTGAGCCAGTGAACTCCTTGAAACGAACGTAACTGATGTAACCAATTTTATATGATTCTAGGCGGAGTCGACTAATTGCTGGGATTACTCCTGTTGTTCAAGAGGTTACGCGAATTGAGATGAAGAAGACTAAATAAGAAATAATTTGTACTCTAATAATAATAATAATGGTAATACAACCCAACATCAAGGACCACAAAAACATAAAGTTTTTAAAGTATTTAGTAATATGGATAATCTAGACAAGAAAAAATGTTAAGGAATGTTTCGTAAGTAAATAAAAAGTAAAAAGTGGACACTCGGGTTTTGAGTAAATTGTAGTCAACTAATTTTTGGATGAGAGTCAAGGAGATCCCATTTGTGAAGTCCGTGATATTTTGTGGATGATAGAATTTTGTGTTCTAATTTTTTAGTGTTTATTCACAGGACTTTTGTGAATACAATTACTTGGTCATTTTTGACAATACATTTCAGTTCTTGACCTTTCTGCACGGGTGATCGGTGGGAAGAACACATTTTTTATTTATAAAAATTAAATAAATTTTAATTCTTTGACGATCACAATTTTGTAGTTTATGACGAATAATTCGGCGAACCTATTCGTGTTTATAGATTAGAATAAATATGTTTAGATGTTAATTCCAGTAGATATTTGTCGGAATGAAATTGAATTCCATGTGCATGTGTGCCAGTTAAATCTATCGAATTTTATGTCATGATAAGAAAATTAATTGAGCATGTTCCTTGTTCAAATACATGACTTTGATTTTGAAAGATGTAATACAACTAAAGATAAGTATGACCAGATTAAATTGCGTTGGAATGTTTATTTATTATCATTAATTCGCACTTATTTAATATCGAAAAGAAGTTAGTGCAAATGAAATTGAGACAATCTCGCAATGCTGGCGAATTTTTTGATTGTACTACGCGATGATGACGGACGTCTTGACGTTTCGCATATTAAATCTGAAAAAGGATAGTCCAATTCTCGAACTCGTTAGGCGCTCTGCGACTCTATGAACGCTTAACTTGTAAAAATTATAGTACTTAATTGTTTTTTATGCATAACTAAACAAGTATACGGGATTCTGTGGTACAAATCTATTAAGTCATATAAAGAAAATGGCGTCAGTCTTCAACTACTTCTGATCCACCCTATAGAGTCAAGTTTGTGATACACCCTGCTGTACTGGAATCTGTCTCCTTACAACCCATTAGTGAGTCTCCAACACATAAGTCGGAAATATTGGTGATTTTTTTTTGCCAACGGGACTTGTCAGGAGTCACAAAGTTTTTTCAAAATTTCGAAGTGAAGCGATTGTTTTTTGGCGAATTTTTTTAGGATTGCTTACGCCCAAAACCAAAAACTAGAGTTGAGGAGACGTGTAGTATAAAACTTGTCAAGACGTTAACACACATCCAGGCGGCGAAATTAATTTTTCAAAATTTCGGAATGACACAATTTATTTCTTAAATTTCTCGCCGTTACTTTGGATTAGATAATTTTTTTTGTAATTTTTAGAGCCGAAAATCAAAAATTAGAGTCGTAGGGAACTATATAGCAAAACTTCGTACACTTAAATGAATAAATGGAGTCCACAGCAAGTCCATATTGGCTGGATTGATAAAAATTATTATCTGAAGTGTAGCTTTAATTCTATTCTGAGTCTCACAATGCGTGCTCACATTATGGTGTATATTACACTGACGTACTCATATATCTAAATCTGGTGATCATTAATTTTTATTAAATATACCGAGTCAATTGTGTTCGTAATTTCAAGGCTATGTCAAATACACAAGCTTTCGATTTTTAGACCAAAACGGCTAAGCTCGTTCTCGAATTCATCAAAGAATTTTAAAGTCCAAAATGTATTATTTAGCAGGTAGAACTGAAATGGAGTAAACTGAATAGTTATTGATTGTATATTAATATTTGCTAAGTTTATTTCAAAGCTTCAAGACGAAATGCCGCGGACAAAAAAGTCAGATGAGAACAAGATCAACAAGAATTCGTTTTTTATATCTCTCAGCAGATTCGAAAATATAGAGTTGGAAAGGGGAAAGTAGATATTCATTTTCAAGAAAAAAAATTATGTTGTCAGTGTCCATGTACACAAATTTTGTAAGTATTTTCCGGGGATTGTGAATTGCAAAGACAGTTCCAGAATCTGAAGCAAATTCAATTGCCAACTCCGCATCACTCGTCGTGGACGTGAATTGTCCGAATCCGAAAATCTCGCCATCTTCCAATCCCGAAGGGATGCAGATCCCTTTGCATCCCCGTTAGAGGACTGAGGGTTGAGACTGAGACTGAGACGTGGCCCTCGCTTTCTTTTCCATGATGTAGCGAATGAAAAGAAATGTGGAGAGATTGGCAACGTCTTTCAGTTGAATATTTCCATTACAAACACTCCTCCTCTCTCGGTTCAGTTCCTTGTAAATGTTTCCGAACTTATCTCCGAGTATGTACGTAATCAAAGCTATAATATGACACTGGTCTGGAAACTCCGCCCCTCCATTCATTTTCAGTGAATCTCGATAATGACTAGTATTTGCTTGGTAAAAACTGTCAGCTACATTCCATTTTCTTCTAAAATTATTCTTATTTTTCAATAGATCTATTTTGAGGATGGCATGAATCTCTTGATACGTTTTGTAACGGAGTTGCTCAAATTGGCTCACAAATGATTTGATGGATGATTGGTTACACACTACAGACCCATCAAGTTGTAATGGAATCAATGTCTCATTAATTAGCTCAATTCTGTGGACAATACACGTCCTTGACCTCAAACTCATGTAATTCGTTCCAAATAGTAGTAGTGACAGTGAGAGAAAAATTGGTACACATTCTACTAATAATTTCGGATTTTGGAAACGTTTCTTTAAAAATTCTATTTGAACATAAACTCATTTTCTTCCTTAAAATTCCTAATTACATTTATAAATCAACCACAATCTCAGTAGAAACTAAACTGCAGAATTTACGATCCAGATCACGACATTTGGCTCAAAATGTAATTCTGTGATTCTGCAAAGCAGACGAGATAATAATATGATAATGAATGAAAGTCAAATGTTAGCTGTCATTAATGTGCGTTATCTCCCTATAACATGGGTCATCGTAATCTTGATAATACATGATTTTATTACGAAGGTTTATACAAGTCATAGTTTTTTATTATGCCATTGCGATTCAGTTTGGAATTGCAGTATCTTGACATATATCTTCCTTCCTGACGAAAGCACTTTCAGACTTTGCTAAGGTTGAGCTTTGAACGGAAGGACAGTTTCACACGTAACTATGGATTCATATGAGCTGCCAAGCACGACGAAACCAAATGATAAAAACACAGTGATAATGTCATTTTCAATACACTTTATTTAACCATTATACAAAATGTACTAAAGAATGGAGATTTGTCTTTTCCAATGTGCACAAGAGACACCACAAATAAAACCCGCCAGCACTCCAACCCAAATACAACATATCAAACGGCCGGAATAGTATGATCAACTTTACATTCTCCATGATTACTTTTCGCTTTGGCTCACAATATATATAGCCAGATGGTTTCCGCTCTACAGGGATGTCTGTGACAACGGTGTTACTTTTTTGTGGTGAACAATATGGACAAATGCTATTAAACGATGCATCGACAAGAAGTCTTTCATATTCAGTTATGTCCTTTCCTTGTAATTTCTCTTTCTGTTACCATATAGAGTGATATTAAACTTTCTTGCAAGTACATACATTAGGTAGCACCCACCAGTACTAAATGCAACGCAATCTAATGGGTTAGAAACTGCATAACGAAGATTCTCACATCGAAACCAAGATAGACGAAGTTCAGCTTCAACCGTAACCCTACTCCTTTTAAGGACTGCCTAGTCAACAAACTTGGGATGTACCTGTACATGTATTAAAATGACCTCACCATTTCCATTCGTTTGACCCTCAGACTTGACCAATCATGTTGAAATTTGTTGTGGTGACTCCTAAATATGTCAGGAGGGTCGTAAGGCGAGATGAGCACATGAGCCTTAAGGGTTTCGCTGAAATAAAATAAAATCCAAGGACTGGACGAAAGAACGAATTCGTCCACATGGCAACCGGGATCGTCTTTAGTACACAAGTGATAATAGATGCTAGTGAAGAACAAAATGATTGGATCACAATTGAATCATCCACTTATATACCTTTCCACTCAATTTTTTGAGTAGCAATGCGCCTGCGGTCGGTAGGAATGCTTAAATATGTGTCTCAGCAGATTTGAAATTTACAACTGTACATCACCTATATCTGTATTACTTACATAAATTGTTAACACTACTTGAAATTATAGATTGATTTCTTCAATAACTGGCGTTAAGCCGATGTATAATATATTATTTATTATAATATCCAAGTCCGATTAGCAACTATCCAGTAGGATTTATTTATAATAGACACTATTAGATCTAACACAGATTCCGAATTTTTAATGATCGTGGCACGTCTATACCAAATTTATTCAGCAGTAAAGTTGTTGACGCTTAGACTATGTAACTAAAATACTAAGCAAATAGAAACAAACTAAAACGTTTGAGTAGAGTTTCAAAGGAGCAAACACATTCTGTTCTACTTTATAATTCCAGTGCCATTCATTGATTTATGGAGTCGTTGTTCCCTCGCGTCACGCAAGTGGGTTACCACGTTTATCAGAAGCGACTCTACCTTAGTGTCTCGCAGCCATCGGAATGCCATCGATAGCTGATATCGGTGGCAATTACTCGATCGTCAATATCAATTACTTCATCGATGAAAAAACACTTTAATTCTGGGATAACTGTCCTACTTAATCCGATTGTCATTTGGTTGTCGGTCTAAGCTATGATGGATGCATATCTTTTGTCGAGAGGAGTGAAGACTTCATTTGCGTTGTTAGAGCGGTTTCTCAGTAGATAACTGGTGTTCTGGACTGCTTCCATTCCATATTTACGAAAGTTCTGTTTGGAATTGTAACATCGTGACAGAGATCTTCCTTCCTGACAAAAGCACTTCTTTCAGACTTTGGTATTGTTGTGTCTGAAACGGAAGGACAGTCTGACCTGTAACTATGGATTCCAAGTACCACGTACCCAAGTGATAAAATACATAGTGAAAAGCTCATTTTAAATACGCTTTGTTTAACCATTATTCAAAATGTATTAAAGAACGCAGATTTGTCTTTTCCGATGTGAACTAATGAGACTAAAATGAAACTTGCCAACACTCC
>JAQFYE010004012.1:0-14124 GCA_034694305.1 Protaphorura glebata
ACCAATTTGATAGGCGTCAAAGGCCGATGGCGCGTGTGGCAAACGCCACATTGCCACAATGGCCAGTCCGGCCCTGTACGGGTCTACGCGCAACGGATTTGTTGCTTTAGAAGATTATCTATAAAATGTATACCTTACTTTTTTGGGGATGCTTGCCAGTTCGGGACAGCAAAATTCCACAACCTTAGCAAAAATTAATTACCAGACGCAAACTATTTTTACTTACATCAAGGTAATTGTAAGTAATATTAAATCAAATGAAATGGCGTGCATAAAAAAGTCAGAAAAATTGTCGACACAAACCGTATCCACATTTTTAATATTATTTAAACATCATTTAAGGCAATGCTTCTTCAATAAATAATAGGCCTAGTTAATTGGTGCGTTCATTCATGGCCCATTCAATTCAAACAAACCAGTAGACAGGGAGTTATTCTTTCCTCTGAGCTGAATCTTTATATCAAATTAATATGCAAATATTTGCACAAAAGATAACGGCCGGGGAAACTGGCCCTAAATAAATCAGAGTTCGAGTGCCGGTGGTGGATTTACCAGCAGTCAATTCATGAACAATTATTGTCCGGATACAATGCACTATCAATCACCCAATTTTGATTGCCAATTACGTACAATGAAATAATAGGTTGAATTGTTTAATCGCCGGGGTTTTTCGAGCACCCTTATCTCTTTATTTAGGGAATCCTGTGTTATAACCTTTGATTCACAAATGAATTGAACAAAGACTATATATCTTTCCTAATCTGTAAAATGCCCATGCATTTTAAAACTGTACGATTTCCTGGAGTGTCTGGTACTACTAATTTTGTATTCCGGACGAGAGGAATTATATTACATTTCCATTAAAACTCGCTTTTAAACATGATATCGCTGGAATTAATTCTTACCGTAGCCGTAGGGGCCTTAGCTTTTTACCTTTACAGAACATGGTCGCAGAAATTCAAAAATGCTCCACCAGGTAATTCAATACTAAATAAAATTTTCGAGGTCGAGACCAAAAATATGTGAAATCTTATTTTTTAGGTCCATGGGGTTTACCAATTGTTGGATATTTACCATTCATTGTGTTCAGAAATTCCCTCAAAGTTTTCCAGGGTTTCAAACGAAAATATGGAACCGTATTTTCTCTCAGGCTAGGGAAGTTTAAGTAAGGAAAATAAATTGTATTTTCCAAGGCAGTATTGTAATTAAATCTAAAATCTTGTTTTTCAGTGTCGTTGTAATCAACGATTACAAGTTAATAGCTGAAGCGTATACAAAAGATGTCTTTATGGGAAGGCCGGCTTTTGAGGTCTCAATGAACAGAAATCATGGACAAAAACGAGGTTAGAGAAATTATCAACGTGAATACTGTAAAACCTCAAATAAAAACCGGGTCCGAATTTTTCCAAAATTGGTACCTCGGAATATACTGGAAGTTTTTCAACTCTGAATTGTCACCAAATTATTTTTTCTTGAATCTTCATGCTATCAAGTGAAGTTCTAATGACCGTTAAAGTAATGGACCTCTGTAACAGGTATTTTATTTGCTGAGGCCAATACTTGGGCTGAACAAAGACGATTCGCTCTCAGAAATTTACGGGTGTTCGGATTTGGAAAACAGACGACGATGGAAAGTTTGTTACTTCAAGAGGCGGACGAACTTTCCAACTTCTTCAAGTAAGAATTTTCTCAGCTTTTCGTTGTTGTGTTTTAGTAGCAGTATGACAATGTACATGTATTCTGGAAGAGACCCAAACATTTTGATTTGATTCAATTCCTAGGAGCAACTTGGGAAAACCGATTTCTCTGAAGTTCAAATTCAGTGCATCCGTTTTGAACTCTTTGTGGTTTATCTGTACCGGAAACAGATTTGCCACGGATGATCCCGACTTCAGTTTCTGTGTTAATAATTTCACGGAGTAAGGTCCTTGAAAAGTGACGATGCTTGAGCTGTTAATAAATATTCATGACATAACAAGAAAATTCTATTTTTTCTTAGGAATTTGCAACGAGCTGACCTAACTGGGGTTGTTTTCTTTTTCCCATGGCTCTTAAAATACGATCTATTGGTGAAGGGTTTCTGGGAGAACTTTCTCAAGACACGAACTAGGGTCCAAGGGCTTGTGAGAAAATTTATTGAAGAACATAAGGAAACCTATGATCCGGAAGTTACACGTGACTTTGTGGATGCACTGATCACACAATGGAAGAAAACGACTGATCCTAACTCAAGTTTCTTTGCGGATGAAGGGGGTAAGCCCAAGATAAGAAAGTTTATACAGGTCCGATCTGGTAAGGTCTAAAATTTTCTCCATTGGTTACTTCCTACTACTAAAGGTACCTTCCCTTGACCAAGTGTAAAGCATTTTCTACTACTACTATACTATCCGTACCGTACCGAAAAACCCAAGGTGATCGGGTGTATTTCAAAATATTTTTTGACTCAACATTTTTGATTTCTGATACTAGATTTGAACATGCTATTGGTTCTTGTCGATTTATTTCTGGCTGGGGCGGAAACAACGAGTTCTACGCTTCAATGGGCGATGCTTTACATGATGGTGTATCCTGAAGTGCAAGTGAAAGTTCAGAAAGAAATTGACACCGTTATTGGGAATAGTCGTTTGCCAAGTTTGGAAGATAAGAACAGGTACTAATTAGTAATACATGTCGTAACTCATAAATTAATTAATCTGAATTTGGATTATTTTAAATAATATCTGGCATTTTGTTCACAGCATGATCTACACGGAAGCTACATTGAATGAAGTTCACCGTTTCTGTTCGATGGTACCGTTCGCCGTGTATCACAGCACATTAGACAACACCAGTAAGAAATATTTTGTGCAAAACATCTAAACCATACAATAGTTGAAATGGGGCATGAAAGTTAGACGAGACTTTGGTTCGTAATTCATTTTCTCCATTTCCCCTATGGAGAAAGTAATGGATTCGGAGCAAATATTTGAAAACCGTTTCCTAGATTTGAACGCTGATAAGTTTTACGTTGCGGTAGGAAAAGGTGGGAATTTATTACGAGTCCGTTGTTGACTTCCAAATTCTTTCATTTTGAACTAATATCAAATTAAATTAGTGGGAAACTGTGTTACATTTAGTCCTAACAAGTTCGCAACGAATGAATTTCACTCAGAATGTAAAAATTAGAAATTCTAATCACTACTATTCCATGAATTACAGATTTCGCGGGATATGACATTCCAAAAGATACAGTTGTTTTGGCGAATTTAAGAGACGCACATCACGACAAGACCTACTGGGGTGATCCTGAAAATTTCCGACCGGAACGATTCATTGATGTCAAGGAGAATAAAATTATAAAACACGACGCATTTATGCCTTTCTCGACTGGAAAACGAACTTGTCTAGGAGATTCCCTTGCCAAGGATACCCTTTTCATATTTTTTACTGTACTCATGCAGAAGTACCGAGTAGAGAAAGACCCGAATTCCGGGCCTTATTCGGTTGAGCCAAATGCTGCTACTTTCATTGTTGCTCCGAAACCATATAATGTTGTTGTACAAGAGCGAAATGTGTAATAATAAATTCAATGTATATTAAATGAATACAAATTCATTTATTTCAGTTTAAAATATGGGAATCCCACTTAAGTACATAGTCAGTCAGTTCACCATCATATGTACATGTTCTTTTATGTGCTCGTTGAGGGATTCACAGTAATTGACTAAGAAATTGATTGCAATTATGTTAAGATTAGTACCAAGTCAAAAGGCACTTCAGACATTCATTTTTGTTTCACATGTGCATATGAACAATGAGTTCTCGGACTCCTGAGCATGCAAAGTCCCACGATTACACTTCTGGTGAGACTCTTATTTGACGTTGATTCAGAATTCGATAAGCGGACAACTTTCGCTCTGAATAAACTTAGTCAATTTTTCCAAATACGATTTAAAATTATTGAATGTCTACAGAAAAAATGCATTAACAATATACGATCTATAAATACAGAAACACGGACACCGATTACAGTTATGAGCGTGCACATTATTTTACAGAGATAAAATACCTGACCTAAAACTACACTAATTAAAGGGATGAATTATGGAAGCACTGGTGGACTTTCCATAACGTTAAAATGTAATCTTTTCTAAAAGAATTGAACTACTAATGCTTATTGTGGAGTTACGTTTCTGGAAGGAAAATATTAATGCCAGTGAATTGCAATTGAGCCCGCATAACCTAACTAGTTCCGACCTCTACAAATGATATTTGCCAGATATAATTTCAGTGCCCGGCCTATGGCCGAATATGGACTGGATATCAATATTCGGCCGATTGCACTTTATCTGTTGCGTTCTTTCCACAGCAGTAATTAGGAAAATATTGTAACACTCAGCATACATGTGATGAGTATAGAACTAAATTATTATATCTTCACTCAAATAATTTAAATATGGGTCCAGAAATATCGTTTTCGAAGATTTCTTTGTAAGTTTTGTGAAATTCACGTTGAGCGGATTTTCTTGTGCTGGAATTTCGCACCAGAACGGAAAGACATTCGAGAGAAGATAATGCTTATTACATTCAATTCTCACGTTCCGAAATAGCTATTGCTGGGCAGTCCTTTTAAAGTTTCAACAAAATAGAATACGCCAGTGTCGTCTACAGTAACAAATTCTGAAAAACATGTGTTGGGCACAACCTTTTTTGCAAATGCACCATGAAACCAAAAAGTTTGTAGAAGCTCTCGTTTTCCTTGTCGACCAATCTTGATCCCTTCGGATATATCAAGAGAAAGTCGACTGGACGGTCGGGATTCGCCAGACTTTCTCCGCCTTCGTTCTTCCATAAAACTGGGCTTCCGAATCCTGTCCTCAGGCTAGAAGTACAGAAAAGGTTTGCAAATTGGAAATTAAATTTATTGCGCGATGGCTTACTATACTGAATTGTTTTTCGTATTACCTTAGAAATAGACCAAACTGTTAACCGATCTCCACAAGAGACCAACCATCTTCCTTCTCCAACAGACATGGGTGAAAATAGGACAAAGCGAACGCTTGACTTATGAAGAAGTAAATCAGCCTCTTCGGTATATAATCCACCAATCTGATTCCAAATCTGTGGGATGAATTATGAATTGGTCAAAACTGATTTTTTTTAAACGGATTCAGTCACACAACAAAATTCATGTATAATTAGTATAATTCGTCTGTTTAATTTTCGAACTTACAGAGATGACGCCATTATCGAAACCGATTGCAAGTTTGACACCGTCTGAACTGAAGGCCAAAGATCGTACGGCAGTATGATGTCTACAATTTATGAGGGAGGTGTCTGTTATTCCTTTTCCATCTTCAATTGAACACACAAACACTCCTCGATCACTTGTCCCAATTACAATGGCAGATGAATCCACCTTCTTCACACTGCAAGTTACTCCGGTAATCTCACTGTTTTGATATCCCTGTAGTTGCGTCCCTGTATCAAGATGCTGAACCTGATAATGTAACATAACAAAAATAATTGCCGAATTAAAAAACTTTTTATTAAGCGCCGTGTTCAAATTGTAAATCAGCGATTTAAGTTGTGAGAAATCGTTTCTTACCAATGCGATAACATCATTGGGACAAATAAGCACAAAATAGTCGTCGAACAGAAAGTGGCAGTTAAATACGCTTTCACAGTTACTCTTTATACTTCTGTGAAAGTGAAAGTCCTTGAATATCTGAAATAATCAAACACAAATCTATATTCAAAAACACTCGTAAAAATTGAGGGAATGTAACCAGTTTCCAAGAGACTAACCGTTAGAATGCCGGAAGTTGAGCCGGCCATCAAGTAGTTGGAATTGGAATTAAACTTCAAAAACTTGACTGAGTCATCCATGGAACCGACAAAGTCAAAACCTGACTCCGCAAAGCTGGCATCGACTTCGGCTCGTCCCGGTGGTCTTTTTATAATTGTCCTTAAATCTTTCAACCTCAAAATCCTGCCATCCGTGGTTCCCACAATTCCGTGGGAACCACAGTTTGAGAGAACCACTGCGGTAATGGAGACAGGAAGTGTAACAGAATCCAAGAGTCTCTTAGAATCACAGAAGACCTAAATAATAAAGAATCATGAAATGAGACATGCATGTTCTTTTGCTCTTTCGGGTTCCCGGGGCTTTGACGTAATGTTGCTAAACTCTATTCAAGGCGTTGAAGCAATGTCTAAGACAAATTAGACTGTCACTTAAGCTAATATAAGAAAGAACGTGGATTTTGAAAGAAAAGTTAAAACGTATCATGATGATCACAATTCTTCTTAGGAACTAAGTTTTTTCCAGGTCAGGTATTATTAGTCAACAAATAAACTCAATTTTCCAATAAAATTTACATCGACCGATCTTGCTTAAACAGGGGAAAGAGAAAGTCAATACTTCAATCGATTACACATACTTGCACTGTGTTGATATCAGTTGCGAAAAGTGATAAGAAATATCCTGGACTTAGTAGCTCCGGAGTCTGAATGTACACTGAATTGAAGAATATCTTCTTATGAGGCTCCTTGTTACCCTTTTGCTCTTCCTCGACATCCCATACCATAACTGTATGATCTTCGCTTCCGGACAAAAGCGTCCATTGATCCACAGTGGAGAAATCCAGACTTCTCAGCCACCTGAATAAATTAAAAAAGTATTGTTATTGCTAACCAATCAGAAAATGTCAATGTGCGAATCCGGTGGTCCGGGGACAGGTACTTAGAAATTATTACCCATTATGACTGCTGAATTCCCCGAGGTAACGCCTTTCATCCAATTTCCACAGGACAATTTTACGGTCCGAAGTCCCACACGCAAGCAATTCATCTTTAGATATGGCAGCACACTGAAATAGCCCTGAGCTCTTCTTAGGTAGTACTTCGTCTCGCCAAATCTTTATAAAATCTGTCCCAGTATCCAGAATCAAGCTAACATTTGTAGGTGAATAACAATCTGAAGACAATGTGGGTGACTTTCTCCCAGTCGAACTTTCACCAAAGTTTAGGTCCTCGTTAAAATCCGTTGGACGAAGGAGCCCACCTTTTAATGAATTATCTGGAGACATAGTGAGTGCATCAGTCTGAGTTTTAGAAATTGAGTTTCCACTATGTGACACGCTGAACGGGTAGCTCTTCCTAGGACTTAAGCTCCTTTTTCGTGGCGGGGTTTTCCCACGCAATATTTTCCATACCCCAATTTCATTCTCCGAGATAGTGCAAAACGAAGAGAAAGAGAGCGATAAAATTTTGACAATCCGCATATGATGCCCTTCAACAGCAGAAAATATGGAAGGACTTTCGGTCGAAAATATTACAAGTTGGTTTTCGGCAGATGAAATTAAATACGGCAGACACTCGTCATCATCGTCGTAAGAAAAATGGCAAGTTTGAAATGCAACATTTTGAGCCGGAGCATAGTGCAACGAAATTTTGGAAAGAACTTGTCCGTTGCTTGCATTCCAAACCATTATTTCATTGATTGAAGTTGAAACTATTTGGGTACCATCTTTGGAGAATTCGGCATAGGAAAGTGGACCGGTGTGAAACTCAAAAGTCAAAAAACTATCGTCACGAGGTTTATCGAATGTCCACATATCTGGGCGAAGTTTCGGTGATGGAGAGCTTTGAAGGCTAGTCTCACTAGTTTTACGTTCCAAGTTCTCCAACATGGATTTTAGGTCCCAAAGTTTGCAGGTTTTATCTTCAGAAGAAGATAAAAATATGAATTTCGCCTGCCCGTTCCCGAGAAACGGGTTGCTATCACACTGAAACACATCAATCGATTGAACGACACTCCGGTGGCCAGAAAATCGGTGAAACACTGCGGATGACTTCAAATCACATAGCTGAAATATAGATAATCAAATCTTTAACATCTCGAAGAAAGTAATTATGGAAAATTACGCATTCTGTATCTGGGTCGAAAAATTCGAAAAACGTTAATTCTAAAAATGCGGGCGACTGAGCCCTATTAAATTGACAGTTATGATTCTTTCAAAAAATCTTACCTCGATGCAGCCGTTGTTGAGACCTGCCAGGAAGTAATTATCTTCATCTCCAACAAATTTGACACAACGAACATTATCACTGCAAAGAACTGTGCTTTCAGGATTTTTCCATTCTCCACCTGCCGCGTTCCTTAGTAAAAAAAATAGATTATTTCGGTTTCAAACGCAATCAAATATATTACTTTGCTAATTTATATTTTGTTGAACTAACTTCCATTCCAAATAAAGTCTGTGAGGAGTAGAATTGGCCAATTTGCGAGCCCGAGAATAAATTTGAGGTAGCTTTGGAGTTTGTAAGGCGAGTTGAACAATGTCCACATCCATCTGACCGTACATGCGATGGCCAACCAACTGAGTGAACGTTTTTAACTGTTCAATATACTCTGATCTCTCATCAAACTCCTGGATATTTACGTAAACATGTATTTCGATTAAAGATTATCGTTATTGTAATATTTAATTATTAATTAAAGACGAAGACTTACATTGCCAAATATGAAATCCTGATATTTTCTCAGATCCACTAGTAAATCTGCTGGCCCTGTAATTCGAATTTTCTCTCCAATAAAGAGAAGGTCAAGGTAAGCTCTGGGAAAGTCTTGGTACCTCTCAGACTTATACAAATGATAACCCAAGTGAAAATGAATGTAACCATCATCTGGAAGCTTGTGAAATTGGTGATCGGAAGCACTAAGGTATTTATCGAGTAACTTTGAGTGGAGTTCCTGTAAATCGAACAAACACAAATCGATTAATGACACAATTCTTGTCGTCAAATAAAATAAAACGGTTAACATACTTGTTCGGCGCCTTCCTCAGTGTGCAACTGATACTTTAAATAATCCAACTGCAAATCATGAATGCAATAAATGTTGTACTTTCGTTGTGGATCGTATTCATCTGTAGCCAAACTCTTACGAACCAGATCCGTCATTATATCTTCTACTTCATATTTCCCAAGCTCCCATAGAACCATGAGTACCTTCAATTAAAAGCACATTGTCAGCAGGTGAAGAAAAGTTAAGAATAAAAAAATATAACTTACAGGACACGGAATGCCAACATCATCTTGAAACAATGCAAAATCCGAATAATAATTTCTCATTTTTTCAGTTAAACTTTCGACGCTTAACGCAATTGCATCCACAATACTCTCATGTTCATACTCACGAATTCTTCTCATTTTGGAGTATTTTCGCTTTGATAATGCCTCCAAATAATAATTCCATCTTCCCTCATCGGAACTCTCATGGTCCTGTAATAAGGCTGAGATAAGCGATACGACCATTGGACTTCCTTCAAATGAAGAAAACAAATTCAAAAACTATTACCAATAAAACGAACGACAGTTTACATTTGCACAACTTTCACCACTAACCTTTACATTCAAAATGGATAGAAAGCGCTTCATGAGGTAATTGTTTCTCCTCTGGAATTCGAACGGCTTTACGAAATAAGTCCATAGATTCTGATTCAGTAAATCCATCCGACATTTTAATGCACTTGATTCTGCCTTGAACAACATCCATAACAGATATATCCCTTGTTGTTACCAATGTCTGACAGCCGACGTCAAAAGCCCTAATTACCTCTGGACGCCAAACATCGTCTAAAATCTGCAAAATAATTCTTTATACAAACATGACTAGACGTCTCTTGTAGTTCCAGTTGACGGAAAAATGTTTAGATGCTTACAAGAAGTGCGTTTGATCTCTTTATAAAAGCAGTCCGTAAAAGTTCAGCGCCATGCTCGAGTGAGTTTGGAGCGCGAGATTCTTCTAATTTATCACATAAAATTCGCATCTACAAAACAAATCAATATTCAAAATTCAAAATGTAGAAAGAATCAGGATACAGGTCAATCGTACAAATATTTCCTTACCTTAGCTAATATAGCGTCTTTTGCTTCACTGCACTCTTTCCCAATTGAAAGCCAGAAAATTCCGTCCTGTCGAAAAAAGAAAAGCAAATTGTTAGAAATTGCAGATTGTATTGAAAGAATCGTCCAGTAATAGACACCTTTAAAATTTTTGGAAACTCAGAACACCACTACATACATGAAATAACAGAGGTGTTGACGAAACAGAATAACAAGCCTGGGTCGCAAGAACAGACTTCCCACATCCGGCCATTCCTTGAAGAACTAAGTACTGATTTCTTTTCAAAGTCTCAAGTTCTTGATGAACATTTTGGAGCAAGTCTTTACGGTCCACTGCAAATATTGGAAGGCAAGGAACGCCACCGGCTTCGAGACGGTTTCGACTTTTCTGATGACTCGACAAAGTGAAATCTTGATTCTTTCCCGTGCTAGCCCCGACAGGAGCTTTGAAATCCGGAACATCTTCAGCCAGTTTTGCATACAACCATGGATATTTAAGTTTAAGTGCTCCAAAGAACACAGGCAGTGCATCTTTATTTTTATTAATCGATGCTTTCCGATCAAGTATATTTAGTAGTCCAGTCGCCTTGTCTTCCAGAGTTTTCTATCAAATAAAATTCAGTAATATTTAATTGTATTTATGGTACGGGGTTCCAGTTTCACGATTTACAGAATACTGCAATTATACAATAATATGTGGAGAATTTGATGTGAAATCAATGATAATCAAGCAAATCGACAAAATGCTGAGCTGAAATACTAGCTGCAAGTATATTAGATACAGATACAGATTAGATAATGTTCTAGTAATTTCAGAACCCTAATCGTCATGCCATTCATTGGATTCAAAATACATTGGATGAATCTTCCTACAATGTGTATCTCACTCTTTCTAGGGTAAAATATTATGAATCGCCCTGTAAAAAAAATCTGTATATAACATTTTTTACCTCAGCATCGATACGCTGTTTATCGTCATGAACCAGGATCAGCTAAAATAAATGAAATGACAATTTTAATCTTCAAACAAAACAACGATTAAATAATTATCACAGTAGTAGAGTTTTGAAGTATCGGTAAAATATCTAATATCCAACTGTACCAATTAAGAAGAAAACATCACACCGAATTGTAATTATGAGAAATCTAAACTACCACCAACGTGTTTCAAAAGGTCTGGAATGACATCATGCACATCCAAATCCGCTGTAATTGATTTGCGATGAATGCGGAAGAGATTCAATTGTTTTTCGAACTGATCATCTTCTGACATTTTCTCGAGCCGCCATCGGCCGATTCTAAGGAATAAAATGGACTATAATTTTACGAACCAGTTCTTTTTCGTTCTGACATTCGGTCAACACATGTTTTTCTATAAATTGAGATGATTTGAATTTGACTACTACAGAAGCTCAATATCAAAAAGTGAATGGATTGAATACTATTTTAGGATACGAATCATATTTCATCGAAAAAAATTGAATTTAGTTTGATTAGAACGATGATGTTGAAACCTCTCAACACTTTCAAATATTTAATATTAATTGGTTTAAAACTTAAAGATAGTTGCTTCTGACTCAAATTTGTCGGCAAATAAAAATTTAGATTCGTTGGCCGAAATTTTTGAAACATTACACAATACTGAGTTGGAGCCTACAAAAGTGTAAAGATGAGAAATTAAAAAGTAATTTTATCTGCAGACGGAAACTTCATATTCATGAACAGAGCTTTTGCAATGACTAATCATAAACGTTTCTTCAGCGAGATCTGAATTCTACTAAATTGTGAAATAGACTCATTGTCAATCACTTACATTTTCACCTTATAAAAATTATAAAGATTTAGTACATTTCAATTAAATATTAAAATATTAAGGTTTGTCAAGATTCTCAACTCATTATTTGCACACATAAGTACTGGAGAATTTATTTGCAAAAAGAAATTGACAGTAGAAATAAAAATACAAACGTGCAACGTACCTCCACCACCTGAGTTACGTTACGTCATTGTGTGCATGCAATGCAAAATTATTATGTTGCGTGCAGATTTTCTTATTGTTCGCCCTTTGCTCTGCGGTAGAGCTAAGCTAGTGATTAAGTTTTTGCAAGGTCCGACAACGTGTGAGTGTACGTAATATATTTCCATCCAAGAATAATTATTACCCGTCTATCTAAAACTTCTCGCGCCATTCATTTATCTGCATTACGTAACCGGGCATGGCCAGCAGCAGACACAAATACAAATAATATCCTCATAGTACTAGTACTAGTATGTACTGGGTCGCACACTCGGATAGTCGCATTTTCAACCCAATCGAACCTTACGTACACATAAGATTCAGTCCATGAAACTGTACGGGGATATCCATGAAATGAACCAACTTAAAATGGAATTAAAATTGTACATTTAAATTAAGCGATTAACAATTCGCTTCAATTTGTATTGAATTTTCTTATTTGCTGATTTCATCAAGCCTTGGAGGCAATTTAATAAACTATCAATTCTGTTTCCGTTGCATTTGAAGCATGATATTCCACAAAAATTGCGTGCGGATTAAAAGTAGCGTTATCTTTAGATTTGAGGACAACTAAAAGTAATACACTATTATGTATGCATAAGTATATATTTGAAGATCAAAAATTTTAGTATAATATTTATACAACATTTGAAAATAATTAAATATGGTTAAACAAAAATTATTACAACCTTTCCATATATTTACACAATGTTGTAATTCTTGTAGTTACATAGTATTTCAGACCCATTACCGTGAAGCTGTGCAAGAAACGAATATTACCGAAACCAAAATATATACTATTAGATTCCATTAAAGTTGTAACGAAGATATTCAGACCGTCGTAACAAAAGTCGGCGACCTGAAGATAGCCTAATTACAACATTCACATATCAGAGAATTATCTGGAAATATGAAGTGGCTTAAAATCACTAAACGTAGAACTTTCGTCGAATGCAAAAGTTGAAACTATATCATGCAAAGAGAATCTTGATAAGCTCAAAATTAATATAAAAAAGAGAGTAATGCATCGAGAATTAACAAAAAGTATCTAAGGTTAAGTTAAAGTCGTGGTCCTCCGATTTGTCGGAAAATGAATATTTTGGTTCATTGCCAGAAATTTTTTAAACATTCAATGATGCTTAATTGAAATCTCCATTACTCCCAAGTATGAAGATGAAGAATTACAAAATAATTTTATCTGTCGATGAAAACTTCATACTCGTGAGCAGAAAAAACCCTTGCAATGACTATGCTAATTTTAAACAAATATTATGTTGCTGATTAATAGTTTAAACTACATAACTATGTCAACTTTCTCCGTGTTAGGAGGCAGATAATATTACGAACACTGAAAATAGTAAATTATTTCTTACAGCGAATAGACGGTCTGCTTGAGGCAATTCGGGTTTACCTTGAAAAACGGTTTTTAGCACACTTAATTTTTTTTAAATTTTAGTAAAAACACCCAACACCCAACCCGCTAATTCGACCGTACATGTATATTCTCTCAAAATCATCTGAACAGAGAATTCGATTGATACAACCGATGGCATTGCAACAATTGTTAAGAATTATTCCACGTTTACAAATCTCGAATGTGTTCATTGCTTAATACATAGTTAGTCATAATCGACACGGGAATGTATTAGCGTAAGCATGAATTCCTGAAATCTCAATACTCAGTATGTGAATGACTTGGTCAATTTAATTTTTAAAAAATGTAAACGTAGATTAATTCATATTATCGTCCTTTCTGAACTTTTTCGGGTTGTTCGAAGCAATTCACTGACGATACTCACTCCTCAAGTATTGGCAAAATTGTACTGTCGACAGGAAAGTAGAAAGTTTCCAAATGCAGAGCAAATTAAAAAAAATATATGCTTTCGGATTTTAAAAAAAAACGTGTATAAGCTTTTATGAAACGGGCCAAAATAGTAAACAAACTGGAAACAAAGAGAAAGTACACAACGTAAGTTCATAAACTTAGGGATACAGTAATAAAACAATCAAGATAATTCTCCTTCTTAACTATTTGGCTTCAGACAGCTCAAACAGAAATTACGAGTTATAAGTATCTTCCGAGTGACACACCAGATTCAATGCTCTACTCCAGTCAGAAAGTTAAAGGACTAGGAATTTTACAAGCTTCATGGGAAGCGTTCATCCAAACCTATAACGTTTGTGTTAGACTGATTGCCGCTATTGACCCTTATATT
>JAQFYE010004013.1:0-14124 GCA_034694305.1 Protaphorura glebata
AGCTGTTGCATGGAAGAAAGTACTAAGTCCCGGGCTAAAGCCCGGGACTTAGTACTTTCTTCCACTGCAATAGCTCAACTGGGCCACAAAGTATACACAGAAAGCCCCACCCACACTTACCATTACGTTAAATTCATCACCATAAAAGCTAAAAAAAAATCTTCGTAATCGATTCCTTATTCAACCGCGCTATTTCAATTTGCGACAAAGAATCACTGGAGTCCAAAATCAAGCATGTAATTCATGTCCTTAGTCATAATGGGGTACCCGGACGGACAGGTTGGTTAACCCTTTGATTAGTGGATATGTGTGTTAACGGGCCCCAACGCGCCCGTCAACCCCACATCTCCACTCCTCCTCGAAGGGTTAAGTCCAGATTGTCCAATCTGTAAATCTCGCTCAAAATTAAGAGTGCCAAATATTACTGGTCAAAAAGTTAAGTCAAAGCGTCTTATATATTTTTCTATATGGGAAATCTAACCAAACCAAATTAGCTGAACACATTTCACCAAGAAATAAAAGTTCAAAATTAGGTTTCATTACCAACTTATTTTTCCGCGCATAAAGACAAACGTTAGACAAACAACAGTGGAGTAATCTACAAAATTTAATGTAATACCTGCCCCCAGGTGTATGTGGAACAAACAAAAAGAGACATTACCTATCAGAATGAAAGAACACCTTAGCAGATGTAAAAGAACTGAAAAATCAGCAGTAGCATTCCACGTGTGGGGAAACTGGCAATGGAAACCATCAAATTAAGCAAGACGCAATGACAATACTTGAAAAAGAAAATCGGTTGTATCATCGTAATTTCAAAGAGGCGCTTTGGATTCAGAAATAAGGAAGACACAAAAATGAATCAAGATACGGGGCTTGGAAATCAGCCCATTCTGAAGTTCTTTGCTTACCCCCAATCCTTCCAAAACCGCCCAAATAATCTGACACGCTGCTGTTGACAACCGTGGAATATTTTGTTAGTTGAGTTCACTTGTCATATTTTTTGTAAATCGTTTGATATGTTCTAATTCTAATCTCTCATGTTATTATACGGTCCTGAGGATGGAGACGAATCAAGTCTCTGAAAGCTTGACAATTGAATAAATGAAATTTCAATATTAAATTCAGCCATGATATCCGTTCCTAATTACAAAACATTCAAAATAAGGATCATTTTTTTGTAAATTTAAATTTTCATTTGTATTTTACACTATATTTCCTCTATTCTACATCCAAAAAACTTTTTTTAATTTAATTTTAAACAACGATTTTTAATCTCAATTTTGAGCCATACATTTAAGATTTAGGATTTTTTTTTCAGCCAGCCAAGTCTCTCCAACCCAGAAAACTGGTTTCTCAACTCTATATACTATTTTCTCAAGTTTTTTTTTTGTTTAGCATATACTCCAACCATATCTAAACTTTAACCACACACCGTTCCAATTAAAAGCCCGGCTTTAAATTGGGGGGGAAGGCAGGGTAAATAATGCGTGAATTGTTGTAGAAGGACCAAAAAAGGAGCTCGCTCTCTATAAGCTCTGCGGTGGATAAAAATAAGAAAAAGTGTCCACTTTAACGAGTAACGATAGTCAAGCTCGCTCTGACTTAATGAATGATACATCGTCTGACACGTTGAAATTTTTTGACCTTGACACAGGGTTTCTTATTTGAATAAACTTACAAAGTGATGTTTCCAGACATGTAGTACCCTTACTCGAGTGCAAAAACTAGAGAGCAAAATGACGGTTTACAAAACTACAAAATTTATCAAGAAACCTATCCGACAACAAGTTTAAACCAGTATTTATTATACTCAAAGAGTCATCGGAGGCTTAAACTCCCGACTTTTTTTTTAACTTCCGCTCTCTGTTTATACATAATTATACGTAGCAATTTAATTCTTCCCAATCACGCAAACTATTCATACGTACGTACGTACACAACGTGTGTATATTTTCAACATCACTCTCTTTAATATTATTCTCTACCGTAGTTTACATCCTTGGAATTGGTAATTTTTATAATTGCTCTAGGTCTTTTTTAAAATGAAATTTTTCCATCTATCTACGTATATACGCAGTGTAAAGGGATAATTATCCCCATAATTATTTAACTCTAAAGGTATACGCGGAGAATGAATAAATTTTTCCTTCTTAGTCAGCAGTCGGGTTCCGCCGATTCCGGCTTTGGGAATATTTTTTTTTACTGTACTATAGATCTCTATTATTATTTTACATATACGTCTTAACGTACGTCTCTCTTATATATACGTGTCAGCCTTATATTTAACAGTATTCAAATCACGCGTTATCTCTCAACCTCAAACAAACGCACAACACAGAAATTAAAGTAAGACTCGCAGGTATATAGAGAGAAGACAGCGAAGGACCCAGCGTCTGACCATGTACGGGCTTCTCTTTTTTTTTCCACTTATATATATATATATTTTGATTATGCATACATACCATACACTGTGAATTTTAGATGTGTGTGATGGATGGCAGAGGAATTATATATATATAAAAGTTAGAGCCAGCTAGAGACGCGACTCTTTTTGAATTCATAATTCTTTCTCTCTTTCCTTTCCTTTCCTTTGCAAAGGCCTAAGACCCACAAAATTATAACCCTTGCTTATACACATTTCTCTCTGAGACAGTTGAGTCCTCTCCAGGTTATTTTGATTTATATCATTTTTTTCTTTTTTCTCTGTGTATATGTTGTCTTGAATATTAAATGACTAGGAGTTGGAGAGCAAAGGTTTTAGTCATGGCTAATACACAACCCGGCTAGAAATTCCTCCAAACTTCTTCATCTTTTTTATTACCCCCATTTCTTGATAAACAAGAACTAGAAAAGTATGAGTACAAATTAATTTTTGGGACACCCAATATTGCTAGGGATAATTCAGATTGTTTACCAATTGCAGGCATTGCAAAGAGTTTGAAACTCGTCTCAGTTTTTGGATTCAGATGAATTTTTGGAAAAGTTGCTTATTATATTTTTTTGAAAATGAATTTTGATAGCTTCCGTCCTGGTATAATACGAGTTTAACAGTATATAAAATATCGTTAATGAATTATATTTAAAATTGACGGATCGTTATAAATGATGGATTCCTTGTAACTTATACCTGAAAATGCAAACAAAATGGGCTTTCTCTAGCGGGGGACACCCATTACATGAGTTACTAAATAAACTGCGAGCAGCGAAGATGCAAAAGGTGACCTGAAACGAATACAATTGGAAGCGCAATTGAGCAAAACGTTTGACGTTCTACACTTCTTCCGGCTAGAACCGGATATCGAACATTGGTTTTAGACAATTTCCAGAAGAGCCAAGGACCCTTTGATAACGTATGCCAAATTTGAAGACAATCCGTCAATTAATGAAATTAATACAATTGTGTCAATGGGTTATGATCTATAAAAGAGATTATAATTGAATAAAATGATACAATTCACCCAACCCTGTCCATGTGTTTTACCTATTATTTACCATTTAGCTACATCTCTAATTACGGATAATCTTATTCGTAACAAAGCGTAATCGAGTAAAATGTTCAACGTTCAAGTCCTGCTCCGGCAAGTACCGGATGTAGATCGTTGGTCTCAAAAATGTGCAGAAGATCTAAGAACCCCTGGATATTGTATACAAAATGTTAAGACAGTCCCTTTATTAATGAAGCAAGTACAATTCAAAGCACGTTTGAGCAAAATGTGTGTTGTTGTTCATAAAGGAAAGCACTTTTTCTTCGATTTTACGGAACTGCAACTAATATTTAGTTGCTGCTTCGTAACGAACGTATGGTTTTTTTTCTAAATTCTTATTTCTAAATTTCTGCTCTGCCATTGCTGCATAATAAAAACTAAGAAATGTTGCTTCTGATTCGACAGTTCAAGATATTGTGAAAAGTGCTTACTAGGTCCAAAAAAAACCCATTTTTTTTGTAGAATTTACGAAACATGTATGTAGTAATAGTTGACGCTTCGCAACATGTCATGCATAATAATAGTGTTCTATAAGAAGGCTTCACGTGCAGGACACAGTCTGACACGAAGCGCAGTGCAAAAACATCGCTGCAACAGAAACACGTGAGCTTCGTAAGAATTGCTTTACTTAAGGGTGTCTGTTGACCAAGTTTATATAGCAAAGTACCCCTAATAGTGGTCCGATCATGTTGGCTAACAAACTTAGCTGGAGCTATGGCCCAAGGGTCATACATGCCAAGTTTGTACAGAATCCGATGAGAAATGTGGCCGCTAGAGTGGCGACAGAGAGACAGACACACACAGACGGACACACACCAAGGACAATTGTATAGCTCAGTTGTTCCGCCTATCGCAATAAGACACCTAATAAATAAGTAACTATTTATAATTATAACTAATATGAGAAAACCTGCTACGTTCTTATCATTAACCTAATGTGGACAAACGTTAATCTCAACTCTTGATGAGATTAGCCGATCATGAATCACTCGCGAAAAAAAGGAACTTATCGCCGTCTAATCGTCGCCGTGGGATAATAGAATAATCGGGCGAGGGAAGTGAACGGAGCTGTTTATATTCCAGTTGACGGCATTTTGGGATGTTTGCGATATAACGCTGTATTTACGGTGTCACCATTACGATCTACAAGTTTGTCAATAATCTTTTCATAGTCCACATGACGGTAATTGTGGGATGTTTGACTGTTACATGATACACTCCGTATTTATTCGTACAGTACGGATTTGTCACTCAAGTTCAGGATTTATCCGTACGCTATGGATTTATTAACAGGTAACTTTCTTTTGTCGGTAATTTATTCGTTTTGACAAGTAATCTGCTTATCTATATGTAAATAAACAAATGAATCAGCAAAATGTTATTAAAATAATTGCAGCGCGGACATACAAAATGTACTTCACGTGACCCGGCTGTTTGAATTAATTGGCCTGTTTAAATCAAATGGTATTACAATACATGCTTCACTTCGCTCTCCCTTCTATGGAGAAACCGTTACGGGACAACATATATCCCCGTAATATAATAATAGATTTTACATATTAATAATTACTAAAAAGAGAAATCTTTTTATCTTTGCTGGTCACTCTTAACCCCATATCTATGGTCAGGTTAGTTTACAGCTAAAATTAATTGTGAACGCATATTATCCGACCTGAATTTGGACTTGACTTTGTACGCTGCTCAAGTTAGAATTTAAATAAGAACAAGACTTTTTGTATTCGATAGTAATAACACGAATAAAACACGGATGCAGAGCTAAAATTTTGTAGACTAAACGCGGTTAAAATTATATGACTAAATATTACATTAGGAACCAAATAGAAACTCAAGTTTCATTCACTTTCTACCGTTAATAAGTTTTCAGTTCCAGTTTATTGCATCAAAGGAATAAAATACAGTTCTAGTACCAACTTAGCAGTTCTATGTAGTATTAGTTCCCATGAACTGAAATTAAGGAAAAAAGGGGGCTGAACACAAACCCCGGTGACATTATTCAACAAGATATCTCCGGCAATGTCAATCAAAATCTTAGTCCCCCCGTTGACACCTGACTATTACAGATCTGTGGGTAAGGATTAGGGAACAAGGGTATTCTAACTGGGGGAAATTAACATTTAATAATTTTTTTGATTAAAAATCATGTGGCCAAAATTTGAGTTTTGTAAATTAAGAATTAATATGTGGTTGATTGGTTTCTTTATGTTTGAACTCGTTAGTAAGCAAATTTCTTAGAGAGAGAGTAAAGATTAATAAATTTGATTGTGTATACGTATGTATATATTTTTTCCAGAGGGGAAATATATTTAACGTTAACCCTTACGAGAGTAGAGACGGGGTAAAGACGGGCGCGTTGTGCCCGTCTTTACACGTCTGTACTCACGTAAGGGTTAAGGAGATTTTTTTTTGCAAGGAGTTAGCTGGCTGGAGAAGGAGAGTGGCGAGAGAGATTGCATGCAGGCAGTGCAGTAGTACAGAGAGTCTCCTTCCCCATTGGCTACAGACAGCCATTTTGTTTAACATTTGGAATGGGAACTGAGTACAGGAGTGGGTTGGACTTTCGGTTTTATGCTGCCCCAGCCAGCCAGCCATCATTGTAATTTTAAGAGGTATGGCTGGCTCTCGTCTCTCTCCTTTTTGCCTCTCGTCTACACTCTACAAGCTTAGGGTACGTGCTCTGCACATACAATGTCCTGTCTTGTGTATATATCGTGTGAGTGTGCACAATTTGTATATATTCTAAGGAAGGAAAGAACCTTGGGACGCTCGCTTGCCTTGCCTTGCCGCTTCACTTCACTTCACTTCTCTCATTTTTCCCTATCTCGCCTCTCTTTCGTCTAATTCAAAAAAGTCTTTACATAGAATGCCTATGCACAGTATAAGAATCCTTTTTACAATGTGGCAATATACTACTGTCGGAGAGATGGATACAAAAAAATACAACAAGGAAGGTATTCTCTAATGAGAAAAATGATCTTTTGTATATAGAATGTCCGTCGTGTAACTCAAAGTCGGGGAGCGGTCATTTTAGACTGGAAAAAAAAAGGGAAAAAATGACGACAGCTAGAGCAAAGGGGTCCATCTCTTAAAGATTAAATAGTCTGCGGACATATGGAAACCCCTCTCAAAAAAAAATATGTATAACAATAATATGTCATCACTCAAACCGCCGAACAAGTATACAGAACAGGCTACGAGAAAAAATAATAACAAAACAAGAACGTAAAAAGGATTCCAACGAATGGCAATAGCATTTTTTAACAAACGGGATAGGCCGAGGGGGTTATAAAATTATTTAATAAGTTGGACATTATTTAACGTGCCATTCCTTCTTTTACTCCCAGTAGGTATAAGAAGTTAAAAACAGCGTAACCCTTACAATCTCCGTTTAAATTCCGGGAGAATATAAATAAATATAAAAGCAAATATAATAATTCTTTAAAGAAAATTGTATCATTGCATGACTACGCTTAGTACAAACTTATCCGGATCACCCTAACCCGGGTATAACAAACGGGGAGAACCTACAAAGTCACTCGATTTCCCACTGCACGGCGTCGCTGTAGCCGCTGAGCTAACGAACTATTTTATCCAGCGGATTGGCCTCTGATTGGACAAACTTGGATACACAGTCAAACACACAGTCGGAGAACCACGGAGGAAAAAAAAAAGAGTTGAACGTCAAGTATTTTCGCCAAAAACTTCTTATATACAGTAGAGACGAGACAGTGTGGTAAATACACGTGTTGGTCTATCCATTCACGTGCTCATTCGACGGTTGGAATTTAGTCGAGCAACATCCAGCCAAGAAAACCTAACACTAAACCAACCAACCAACACACAGTTGTATACGAATAATTTATTTATTAACTAAAAAAAAGTCAAGGAAAGGAAACGGATATACGTAAAACTAAAAAAAACAAATTAGTTAAAAATCCAGTAAAAAGAAATCAAAAAGTTCAAAAAAAGAATTATTAGTTTAAATCGAAATATATTCCAACGATTTAGTGCAAAGAAAATACAAAAACTGGACAGTTATACACAAGTTATACGTTCACTCGCTGGACAGCAAGTCAAAAGTTGAAAAAAACCGACTGATAAGTTTTAATCCCCCGCGAAAAAAAAGTGAGAATAAAAGTATACGAGAAATTATAACTAAGTCATGTGTGAAGAAGGATATTGAAAAGTACCCCTGATTAGGGGACGATAAATAATACCCAAAGTTTTGGGGGGACTAATTTTAAATTTTGCAAAGTGAAAGTGCGTCAAAAACTGCATCTAAAATGATGAACTCATATTTTGAACAATCCGGGTTTTATTCAAACCCTAACAGCGACCCAAATAATTACAGATTCCCTATCGGACTCGGAATGTCACCATACGCACAACATAATCGTGCACCTCAAGATTCCCCATACGATGCTACTGCAGCAGCTTGTAAATTATATTCAACCGATTCTCAGTATAAATTAGACTGTAAAGATAATTCAAGTGTATACAAAGAACCAGCTTGGGGGCAATCTGCAACAAGTCAAGTTACCCCGGCTAGTAGTGTTCCAGTACGCCCCGCAGTTTGTACCCCTGATGGGAGGTATGCTGGAGGGGTGGAGCCATCAAGTCCTAGCAGATCGTTAAGTTGGAATCAAGGGGGTTGTGGAGGGGCAGGGGGTGGGGGCGTTGGGGTAGGGGTTAATGGAGCAGGGTCAGCAGGGCTCAGTTCAGCCAATCATACTTTCTACCCTTGGATGGCCATTGCAGGTGGGTCATTTTTAGGTTAGTTTATTTTCTTTGATTTTGTGGTTTTGTTACAATCGGAAGTTAATATAATACGGTTAGTGTATGTAGTTTTGGTAAATAACAAAATCTGTATGGTTTGGTCAGCTCTGGAGATGAATTAATTCTTGACATTCACAATCGTGAAGGAATTTGTTTCAAAAATTCTTAAAGTTTTTACTCTGTATAATATGTCGCTGAAGGAAATGGAAAAAGGTCATCGAACTCCCGGTACGTTAAAGAGGAAAGAAAATTTGAAAAAAAATGTAACAATCAATAGCCCAGATTATACACACATAACGTGTGTATACGCTGCTCCCCACTTTATTAGCCTAATGGGGCTGGTGGGGGACGGGCTGGACGAGGGATTATAAATCATTTGAAAAATTACACCCCGTCATACACGCGGGGTATATGTAAGAAGTAGATGTAGAAAGTAAAAGTGTACGTCGGGTAGCAAAGGCAAGCGGTCCCGCGCTCCCGTACCATAATCTGAAATACATGTAGTGTAAAGTCGGGATCATTCATCTCTTCCGGTTCGAGTGGCGTTATAGCAGCGTTGTAGGTTTTGGGAGAGAAAGTCTTTTAAGATGATGTATGACCAACGAGTGGAAGAAAGAAATGTGTGTAATATTTGTTAAAGAAAGTGTGGTTTTTTTAATTTTAAAGTAGAGTAAACCGCACTGGAGATAGTGTGTAGTAAGTTAGAGAAGGTTGGGCCGTGTCGAGTACCCATCAAAATTTACACCCGATCGTAAAATCCAATCGTAAAGTCGTTGGCTGACTTTGATGACTTTGTTATCGTTTGTTTACCTTTTTTTTTGCTTTAATGTTTGGGTGTTGGATGTGGTTAGGGTTTTAGGGTTTAGAGGACCCACCACTGCGAGTACGGTTAGAGTACCCTTACCAACAATGTGTAGTTAGCTGGTGCATATGGGGGGAACGGTCCCGTAAAGCACTGAATTTCAATTAATGACGGATGTACTCTGCTTATATTGATCTGGAAGTACGTTTATATAAAAAGTCATGACATTTGCGCGCGTCCCCCTTCGCGTTGACATTTCCTGCCACTTGCTCTGCGTTTAATGACTGCTCCTTTTGTCATTATCCTAACGTCCGTCCGTCCGGATGAATGGGGTCCTTATCTCCGTCATGTATCTCCCATTGTCTGATTGTTATCTATGTACGGTCTCGCGGCTGAGTAGTGCGGCCTTGGGCAAGGCCACAGAGACCCTTCCAGTTTTTAATGTCCATTTATCCTTTTATTATTATATGCGCTAAATTGCGGTGAGGTATATCGATCTAACACGTCACCACCACACTGCTCAAGAATTCCAAACGCAAGCTAAACAATTCATTGACTTGTGATGGGGAAACTTTCTCCCCCGTCGCGCGTTGTCCCTCACTTTTGATGAATCATTAAAATTCATTAAGAAAGTATGGCCGTAGTTTTGGTATTAATTGTGGATATGGTATATGGAGATGACGGTAGGACCAGTACACTTTACTTTCATATCGCAAACCTTTCAAATAAGTCGGATGAAGTATGTGTGCAAACGGTGGGTTTGTGTAATAGAGTTTTCTACAATGCCGGCGACATACAGTATGTATACCGAAATTTGAGTCTTAGCATACGATATATATGCGAACGGGACACGTGACTTGAGATATCTCTGGGAAATAGCAGTTGACAGTCGTTACCGTAACCTCAGACATACGCTTCCGTGACGCGGCCTGGGATATTTGAAGGTATGGAATTCACCGCCATATGACTTGAGACATGTTCGTCTCCATATAACCTGAGATATAGACGTCCTCATATGACCCGAGATATTTATGAGTTTCGGCAACACGACCTGATATCAATTTTTGCTTCCACGACGTGACCTGGCAGGTTACATCGATATGTCTCCGCGACATCTCCTGAAATCAATATAAGTTTCCGCGCATTCCCTGACACCTGTCGAATTTTCCGCGACATGTCCCGAGATCTATATAAGATCCCGCGACACCTAACACCAATATACTTTGAAGGAAAGGCATGTGACAAATATGCTACCGCGACATGCCCTCCGCCTGATACGCTCCCGCGACATATCGTCTAGCATATCCATTCCCGCGACATATCCTCCAGCAGATACGCTCCCGCAACACGTCCTCCGGCAGATACGCTCCCGCAACACGTCCTCCAGTAGTTACGCTCCCGCAACACGTCTTCCAGTAGATACGCTCCCACAACATCCTCTAGCAGATACGCTCACGCAACACGTCTTCCAGCAGATACGCTCCCGCGACATATCCTCTAGCAGATAAGCTCCCGCAACGCGTCCTCCAGCAAATCTACTCCCGCGACATGCCCTCCAGTAAATATGCTCCCGCGACATATCCTTCTGCAGATGCGATACTTCAATTACATACCATTTACATACCCAAAAAAATGGACAGAATAAATCAAAGCTTCACGTACTATAGAAAAGAAAAAAGTTCTGGACTTTCTCTCTTTTCGGGCCGGAAATTGACGGAGATGGAGTTTGGGGGGCTCGTAATCGTAACAGAGTGAAAGTACTTTGAGTGTAAAAGAGTGTGATAAAATCAATTCCAAACACTTGTAATTGTGTCTTTGTGTGTGATTACACAGAGTATCTAATTAACACCGGCAAAAAGTACAAAAACCTGTTAATGAAATTAAATCAAGTATACTACTCCAATTTCATTGAGTACGGACCAGGGTCCATTACACGGGGGTATTTGGTCATTCTACCATGGTCTTAACGACCACTACAATGATAATGTGATGGTGGTGTAACATCTCCAAAATAAATTATGATAAA
Source organism: Protaphorura glebata (assembly GCA_034694305.1). NCBI lineage: Eukaryota > Metazoa > Arthropoda > Collembola > Poduromorpha > Onychiuridae > Protaphorura > Protaphorura glebata. The sequence goes on from JAQFYE010004013.1 coordinate 11,111, forward strand.
ATAAATGTTTGGGTAGTCTGGGTTAACGTATTTCTAGCGGTGCGTAAATCAATTAAGGATTGGTAGTTGCTGTAGAATGGATTGGGGGTCATTTTTGGAATGGGCCATCTGGGCAGTTACAGTAGTGTAGTGTGTTAAAAAAAAGGGAAAGGTGGGTGAAAGCCTTACGTGAAGACACATATGTAGTAATTTGCAACCTTTCTCCACAGCATACAAAGATTTATCTATATTGTTTGTGTATTTTTTTAAATTGTACTATTCCGTGCCGTTCACTCATTTAGAGCAGAATTGAAGTTTTTTGTTTGTTTGTTGGCTGGGGAAGAAGGAATCTTTTTTTAAATGTGTGTGAACAAGTGGTGGTGATTGACACCTGGTACATAGCGTTATTTTGAGTTAGACCGAGAGTTACAGTTTGAATGGGGGAAGTTATGTTAACTGACCGCTTGCTTTAGTAATAGTCAGACGGCGCCATCTATAAAGGGTAGGTTAAACTTATTGATGGAATCGGGCATCTAGCGGGAAAGCAGTGCACTTTGGTTTTGTTTCTCAACTCTGGATATGGTCGCGATGGAAACGCACAAGGCTGGAGAGAGAGACTCGAGTCCGTTTACGCGTTCTCTTTTCCCCCAGCAGATTAAATGCACAGACTTTCTCAACTCTGTATATATTCCCTATGGCTTACAGCCTACGTTAGTGTATGAAGAATGGTTGATTTGGACGGGTATCGATAGCTAAAACTTAATCAAATCCATTCGTTCATTTAAAATATCCATATATCTCCAAAATATATTCAAATGCACTAAATTGAATACACTAAACACAATTTTTCACCTTTTCCCTCTTGGAATATTAATATTATTTCCGATCACATTAATTATTATATTTCATCTCTTTTCTTTTTAAAATTTAATATTTAGATATTCAGTTAGAAAAAAAATGTCAAGATTTTGTTTGCAAAATTGGATAATGACGAAATTACAATTTTTCATGTTCATTGGAAAAACCGCCAGCCGTCTATAAACATTTGTGTATATTCTTTCAGTAGTATTCCCAGCCCCGGCGGATTTTTACTTTCCATTTTTCTCTCTTTTTTGATTTATCATACTGCGGTGAAATTGGAAAATTTTTCCTAGTCTTAGCACCTGCGGGGAAGCTAGGCGCTTGGCCTGATTTACTACCGCCATTTCAAGCCCTGAGCGTCGTACTAATTTAATAAAAAAAAAAACGGGGCGAAAGAGTCGAACGTGTAAAATTAAATTAATGGTGATTGAGATTAGATTTTTACCTTGGAGAGAAAATCCAAATCAAAAATTCCAAAAAAAAAGATTTGTATTTTTATTCACAAAACACAACATTTTGTGTACACACACTTTAGAGATGAGATTCCAACTGAAGACGATGTCTCCAGCAAAAAGAAATAAATCGTCCCAAAAAAAGCAAACAGTAAAAGTATTTTTTTACAATCCTTTTTATTACACAACAATAGAATAAACTAAAAAAAAAAGCACAGTTCTGGCTCTATTTTTACAACAACCATTTTTTATCCCCGTTTTTGTCTCTTTTTTTGACCCGTTAGTCCGTTCAAAAAAAAATGGCCAAAAAGGAAAGATTGCCGCGATCCTCCTATATATAAATGGGTTGTCAATCACAACTGGACTGAACTTGGGTAAAACAAAAATATAATATGAAGGGTCTCCCGTCGAGTACCTGTAAATAGGATAACGGACAGGGTGGGCAATAAATGGAGGTTAACGTTTTTAACCAGCTAAGCACGAGTATTCTCGGGCCAATTGGCCCAGAGAATACTCAAGCTTAGCGGTTGAAAGTTTAAGAATTGAATATTTTTTGGTCTGTGTCAACCGGATCCATCCCAGGGTGGCTACAGTGCGGCTCATCAGATTTTCTGTAATTTAAAAAAAACAAAACATGCTGAATTTATTGTTGGTAAATAATATTTTTGGTATTTTTTTTTATTGACACAAAAGTGTGGGATTTTTAATTTTTAAAAATGAATAAATTATTACCCATATCTTTTGCCCACCTCTACTTTTTTTCAATAATGTACTATTGTGTGTTTTTCCCTTCTACGGGATTCAATGCGGGAACAAGGAGTGCCATAAATACGTCCGTTTCTCCTGTAGTGGATGATGGCCAAACTAGTACTAACTCCAGGCCTTTAGGCCTGGAGTTAGTACTTTCTTCCACGCAGGCACTCAAGTGTCGTACAGGGTGATTCGTCTATAGCTGTGTTGTACTATAAACTTTTGAATCGGCATATGTGGGCTTGAAGTTACGGCTCCTGACAGTTGGGTCGTTTGGACTGACTATATACTAAAAGAAAAGAAAAGGAATTGGTGGATTCTTTTAGTTCGAATACCACGGGGTAAATAAGGAAATTTAGGTTTTGGAGGATTTTCTTTGTAGTAATATGGGATATGTAAAACTTTTTTTATTAAAACAGCAGTAGATTTCCCGAATGTGTGAATTACTATTTAAATTCAAATTCTCACACAATTTTTTATAGAATGTTCAATTCAATTTACAGGGTTAAACCAGGTAGTCAAAAAAACTAACCCAATCCATTACCCCCAATTCTTCATCTCTTTTGACATTAAACAATGTACAGTTGAGTGTCAGCTAAGGGATCCCATTTTAATAGCCTGTCAATCAAATCTTAACCTTTTTAACCGGCTAAGCACTGAGTATTCTCGGGCCAATTGGCCCGGAGAATACTCAAGCTTAGCCGGTTCAGAAGGTTAAGGTCGCTGTGGAACTTTTCCTTAGCCCTCTGTTTCCCGAGTCCAAAATGGCGTCCCACATTTCATCCAAAACCCCTGTGTAAAATTAAATAGAATTTTTATATTTAAAATACAGGGTGTACCTGAATGAAGGAGCCACATTTGATTTTTCACATTCACATTTGGCACGAGGGATTCTCAAGTTTCAAGTTTCAAGTTTCAAGTTTGGTTTTATTTCAGTGTCTTACCAAGTCAACAATACATTAAAGAAAATTA
>JAQFYE010004014.1:0-14117 GCA_034694305.1 Protaphorura glebata
TTTCTATCCGATATTTCGGGTCGGGTCGGATATCGGGTCGGATAGGCGGATTACCCGACCCGATCGGAACCTTAGTTAGGTCTAGGAGAGCCGAAAGTTTTAAGTAAATATTGTTTTCTTTGTTATCAATTTATTTGGTAAAATAACAATGTTTTCTGATTTTCTACTTTTTAACGCGAATATAAAATATATATTTTTGGAGAGTGAGAAATAAACTTTGTTCAAGTTCAACTGCCCAGCATTGTGAGTTGTCAAAATTGACACTGCATACATTATCAACACCGCAGTACATTCATGCATTTGAAAAAAAAAACGTAGGATTTTATCACCCATGACAAATTGGTCGCACAGACGTAAGAAACCTAACGCTTTTTCTGTACGAGTATTGTCGAAAAAGTGTGTTCAAACAATAAAAAACATGGTTTCAACTAAATCATTTGTTTCCTTCCATTCGCGTAAAATGATTTAAAATTAAGATAGTTCACGAAGCCTTTAGAACTACTTCTCCAGAGAAGAGTCCTCGATATCAATTCAGGCCTACTACGAACAAATGATTCATTTAGCTGATAAAACACAAACCTGAACTGAAGACATTTAAATAACTACAACATTAATTTTAATTTAAATATTTTAATTTTCGAACACAGCTCAAATCCAAGACAAAGTTGTTTGTAGTTAAATGCGAATGACAAATAAATCATTTTGACTAGTGATGTACCGAAATCGACTTTCCGCCAGTGGCCGAATACGAAATTTTGGTTTCGGCGTCGATTCCGGCCGAAAATTTCGGTTAACCGTCAATCGGTATCCGGCCAAAATTTAGGATTCGTCCACCGGCCGAAACCGAAATTTCGGGCATCACTAATTTTGACAATTCAACAATATATTTAAACTCGTTCACATCAAATTTTGCAAAATGACCTGATGATTTGGATTTGCAATTGCCAAATCGGCTTTCCTGGAACCTTCAGGTGGAAGAAAATATTCACAATACTTCTGCTTTCTCATTTCGGCAAAGTTCGAAAAATATACTAATACGAAGTGCTTGGAATCCTCGAAATCATGAATGTTTTCAAAGCAAATTGACCTGGCTTTAGCCTTCAACGCAGGGTAAGGCGGGCCAGTACGCCCCTATCGTCATGCACATTCGTACGTCGTACATGTCTTGCCCCTTAACTACAAGGTGTCCGCGAGAAAGCGCATAGTGTTTAGTATACTTTGGTGAAGTTACAAGAAATTATATTACTGTCAGGTGGAATTATTGATAAATTCTAAGAATTTAATCTATCAAATAACAATCTAATAACAAATAAAATCTAACAAACACAAACTAATTTTATTAACTTAAACCAAACATTATAATTTCGGATGAGTCCCACTGTTCCAATGATGTTTATTTTGATGGTCTACATTGATAAAATAAATTCTTAGAATTTATCAATAATTTCAACCTGACCGTAACAAATTTTTTTGTAACTACGCCAAAATATTCCCCGCGGACACCCTGTATATGACCCAGCGACCCACAGAGCACGTGCAGAAAAAGCGGATGGTGCTAAATGGCACTATATACCAAAATGGGAAATATTAGCCCAGTTTACCCTAACGTTGAGGAGTTCTCCGACGGTCCATCATCCTAGATGCATTGAACATTGCCAAAAGGACTGATAAGTGAGCTACGAGAATAACATCATATGGTCGAGTAGACCAGTTTGTACAATAATTTCATTTTGAGTTTTACCTTCTTTTAGAAATTTTGAAGAAAATGTTGGAGAAGAGGGAACCGGAAATTCGTCTGGACAGATGACGTTTGTGGATACGTCTAACACTTTCCTGAAGTCCAAGCTTTTGCTTGAAGAGTTGTCCGCCGTCTTTACAAAATGTGAGCAGAATTGTGGTCATTGCGACAAGTTAATCTTCAAATTACACAAACACATCCTTCGAACGCACGGAAGTACTTACCAGCCTCAGTCTTCACAAGAGTCGAGTGAATTTATAGTGGGGTTTCCTACGTCTTCCAACAATTTTGACGCCGGAAATTCAAGTAAATCCACATTCTCTCTCCCATACGATGTCAGTCATTTCTCAGACATGAAACATGAACCAATTGACATTGAGAGTAACTCGGATCAACCGGAGACTAACAAACCTGGATCGCGACCATCGCACAAGAATAAGAAGCTTGTGAAGAAATTTAAACTGTCCCGCAAACCAATTAAAATTAAACAAACCAAAATTCAGGGAAAGTGTCTTGGGACGAAATCAGCACAACATGAGGTGAACAATCGTTTCAAATGTCGAATTTGTCAAATGAGTTTCTCGATCAAAACTCATTATGAAGATCATTTCAAAATTCACGTGGGAGAAAAACCCTACATGTGCGTAGTATGTTCTGCCAGCTTTAGAATATTGAATGGTTTAGAACGCCACATTGCCGTTGCCCACACAGGAGACAAACCATTTAAATGTGAAACATGTGAAAAAGAGTTTTTCAGCTCAAAAGAGTTATCAATGCATGTGACGTCACACACGGGAGAGAAACCGTACACCTGTAAAGTATGTGGACAATGTTTTAGGTTCGCTTCTACTTTAAGTGCACACAAATTGATACACACTGGTGAGAAAAGATATGCCTGTGCAGAGTGTGGAAAGCGTTTTCTTAGTTCATCCGGTTTAAATAGACACAAATCTATGCACATTGAAATCAAATTGTTTACTTGTGAAACATGTGGAAAATCATTTAAAAATCGTTCAAATCTAACATTCCACAATAGTACTGTACATACAGAGGAGAAGCGATATACATGTGAGATTTGTGGAAAGAAATTTAGTAGGGCATCACACTTAAAACAACATAGTGCAGTTCATTCGGATGAGAAACCGGAGAGACTTTATTCCTGTGAGGTATGTGGAAAGACTTTCACTACAGCTACTAATTTAAAAATACATAGTGTAGTCCATACAGGAGAGAAGCCTTACAGCTGCGACATGTGTGAAAAAAGTTTTGGACATAATTCATCGTTAAAAGCACACAAGAAAGCTCATGCAAAATTATAAATTGTCGTTCTATCGAAATGGAATATTCTAAGTACTGTTAAGTAACAAGCCCTGTTAAATTTTTCTGTTATTCCAAACCGTGATAAATTAAAAATAAATGAAACCCTAATGTGCTATGGTGAACAGGAATTTCGGTTCAGTAATTTACCTATACTTGGCCACTAATTTTATTCAACAACTTAACACAGCCTTCGTTTTTTCGCAAAAACGAGAGGGCGCACAGTGGTGGAAAAATGCACGCCGTTGGAATTCTCTGGATATTTATATGTTGTCATACTCCAATACCCATCGGGGAGAGGGGGGGCGGTGAATGTCTAAAAATACCGACCAAGGGGGGGTGTCCCCTTAAGCGATGTATAAACATTAATCCCAAGGGGGGGAGTACGCCTGATGGTACCTAATTGGGTATTGGAGTATGTATGTTGTAGCCCTTGGGATCCACCAACTTTTGTGAAGGTCGTACCTCAAAAAGACTAACCGTTTGGCCGCTACAATTACACAGGTGAGCATGTGCTATGCCGTAGAGTGAAAGCGACAGTGAAAGTCGATATACGATATACGACATCGGACATGCCCATGTGTATTTCTAGCCGCCAAACGCGAAACGGTTAGATTTTCCGTGGTAGAACCTTCACAATAGTAGTTCAGAATGTCGAGAGTTATAACAAAAATGCAACAAATTCCAACGTCGTACATTTTTCCATAAGGTGTGTGCCTCCTTCTTTCCAGAAGATCTATCTTTTACGATTTTCCTGACTACTTTTATATTATTGCAGTCGTTTATTTGAGGTTAACGATGACGACGCTATAGTTGATGAGGAAATTAATGTAATGGAACAAACAGTCGTAGTCTATTTTATAAATCCCACCAGATGACATGACCAAGGTTTTCTGTGAATTCTTCTTCAATCTGAGTTGTTTGGCGTCTTTGCTGGGGAGAATGACCAATTGTTTCAGCATCACTTCAGAACCATGAATTAACTTGGCCAGAGGGAGCAAGAAATAGATAACCCTCGATGTGTGCGCGAACGTGTGATAGACGAGGAAAAGAAATATGTAGAAATGTTTTCCATTCAAGCTTCCGTACAAGCATAAGACGATGATGAACGAAACAGTTGCCATGTGGATCACGAGGCCATTCGCAAATATTCCATTGACTCGAGACATGATCAGTTGAATGTGCTTCATACCTTTAAGATTTACATTTTTTAATAACAGGAATTATTGGCATTCGTTCGTTTAAGAAATCAGAGGGCACACACCATTTATAAGGTAAAATGAACGCCGTTGGAATTCCCTATGTGTAGCCCTTGGCATCCTGAAGAACTTTTGTGACGGTCTTACCCCCAAGAGTCGAATCATTTGGACGTTAGAAATACACAGGTGGGCTTGTGCAATGGCAACAGTGACTTTCACTTCGGCTTTTACTCTACAACATCGCACATGCCTACCCAATTATTTCTAACGCCCAAACGGTTAGATTTTTGGGTAGGACCTTCACAAAAGTTGTTCAGGATTGCAACGGCTACAACATATCGAAAATCTAAAGAATTCAAACGGTACACATTTTCCCAAAAGGTGTGTGGCCACTCCTTTCCAAAAATGTCGTGGTCTAGTAGAGGCCGGTCGAAAGAATTAATTTCGCCGATAGAGGCCGGTCTCTGATAGAGGTAATACGGTAATCAAAATATTGTACAAACCTTCGAGTTTGAAGTGGATGGGTTGATGGGACTTGTTGATTGTATTGAGACAAAGCTGGAGATGAGTTGCAATTGTACAAATGAACAAGTCGAATGCAAGTATCATTGACCAAGCCATAGGGATGAAATATACGTCAGGGAGCGAAAGGACGACGCGAATGACAAGTCTCTCCCGATAGGATAAATTGTTGAAGTCTTCGTTTTCTGGTGGCATGTAAGCGTAGTAGAACCCTGGGTATCTTGGAATCAAGCAACTCATGAGAAATGTCAACAGAAAACCTGTTATATGAATTCCTCTTGCCACCTTCAGATGGAACAGTCTCGTGTCCATCCATTTCTTCTTTGCTTTTTTCCAGAACTTATTTTCAGTGTCTAGAAAATGTATAGAAAAAAATCATCTGGTCATCTAAACTTACGAGGGGAACGTCATGGCGGACAATTTTAGAAAAATTTAAAATTCTTACCAGTGAATTCTGATAATGATATGTCTTTCGTCGCACATTTCAGGTTTAGGTCAGCAGTTGACCCGGATTTGAATTTTGGAGGTATGTTTTTGCGTGGGGCCGGTACTTCTGCCGGCCCTCCCTTCGTTCATTAAACGCGTGGGAAGAGAGCGAGAGTGGGCGGGAAAGGAAGTGACACGAGGCCCAGGACATTCATGCCATTCATACATGCACAAACACACTTCCAAAATTCAAATCCAGGTCAACTGCTGACCTAAACCTGAAATAAACGAGGAAAGGCATATCATTTCAGATTTCTCATCGTATCAGAATTCACTGGTAATAATTTCAAATTTCTCTAAAAATATCCGCCCTGGCGTTCCCCTCATCGTTACTTAATTAATTTGTAATTAATTAATTAATGCTTGATTGATTGATACCTGCGATGTGTTTGTCAAATGCAATTAACATTGTGACCAAGTCTGCAATTTCCTTGCCTTGGAGGACCTGGATGAAGTCAAGAAGTGAGAAGCTAACACATGCAATGGAGTAGAGTGATGCGAGGAATGTGAACAATTCCGTGGAGTCCGGGTCAGCAAATGCTGCGGGAACAAGTGATAATTTGGTGATCGCCAACGTCATCATAGTAATTGTATTAAAATAGTTGAAATAATACTGTGAACCAGACGTGATGCGCTTTGCTGTCAAAGTTCCCATGTCTAATTTGTATGTACCAGTACCCCATCTCCAAATAGTTTCAAAATATTCTTGGTAAACCAAAGCGGAGTGAGAGTGAGTGTCAAGTTTTCTACCATCAGCTGTGAGGATCAATTCCAGGTCGTTCGACTTCTCAATTCCTTGTGTGGTTGGGTGTTCCCTCGGCACTTGGTCTTCGGAGATCATGTTTTAATTTTACTCTGAATTATTTTTCCGGAAATCCTGAGCATTTATAGCAAATGCGATATTATGCTCTCGAGGAGCTATTATTATACATTTGTACTGTAGGGCCTATAGAAGTCGTCAAGTAGGCCTATAATTGCTCCTGACTCCAAGATTTTCCTGTCACATTATAATGATCCTTGCATTTAAAGCCGTCGTCGGGTTTTCGAAGCCCGAATTTCCAGAGACGCTATTAGAAAATATACCCAAGGTTACATTGTCTAAACTGGAATGTCGGTAGTGTCCTTTCAGTTTCCCTTACTAATTCGAATGCCCCGCTCAACTTAATTCCAATGCAAAATTATAGGGAATTCCTACACTTCAAATTGTCCAGAGCAAATTATGTTATATAGTTTAAATATTAATAGCTCTCCGATGCGATGGCTTAGCCCATACGGCTGGAGATTGAATCCGTAATTTTCCACTTTGATATTGAACGTTTAATTTACATCATTATCAGCCCAGGCTATTATGCATGGGTATACACATGGACTCGGTGAGGAGAAATTGCCGCCTACGAGATGACGATAGGCAATCATTATAATTATTTTAATGCACACATATTTTACTGTCGCCGTAAGGCATGCATGAAGAAAAATCGAAACGTATATATCTTCGTAAAAAAAATGGTGGTTCCATCCAGGCCAACCGAATCCAAATGGTATACATTCATAAGAGCATTCTGCAATTTTGTAATACATGCATATTAATTGGCATCCACCGATAGGCACAATCGAATTTGGCGACCTATTTTTTATCGATTATTGGTGACTCTTCATTTAATTAGCTACAAAAGGTACCCCGGTCAAGTAGTTGGAAGAAGCAGAATAAAATATACAGGTGAACAGGTCTGCGGAATTGAACCCAACATGAGCGGAAACAACGAAAACACGTAAATATTTTATTAGTTCCACTGTAGATATGTCCTCCGAAACTCTATGCGTTATTATATATTTTGTTATTTGGAAATTGTTGCTATCTTCACTGTTATAATTGATCGAAGACATGAGTACTAGACATTCGTTGAGGCATCTTACCAGAACTTTAAATTCTAAATAATGTTTTCATTACCGTATTTTCTTCAGGTTTTGGTGTTTAGAATCAAGGGTGTAATCGTAAATAAATCTCCTTCTTTTTACCCAGAATCAGAAATATCCGTGTATAGATTCTTGAAAGCGAAAATGTGATGCATGATGTATGACTTCCCGGATTATTACAAAAGATAAACGTTTCCTTTTCAAATGCGTCATTGCCGATCATGTATTTATTCATTAATCTCATGTTAATCGCAAATGTGATTTTAATGTACGTTCGACGTGTGTCAGAAAATCATACCGAAGAAATCGAAAAAATATTGTGCTCTCTAATCCTGAAAGTCAAAAATATGTTGATTTTTGTCTCTACAATAACGAGTTAAACTATTCGTATTGCGCCTTATCTATTCAACATGTATGTGCAGGGTGGTCCATATAATTTGTTCTGCACAGCTCAACTGTGGGGAGTCAGAGAAATCCTGAGATATACATTTTATAGAGAATCTTATTAGGGAGCTAGTCCGCTTGAAAATCAGATGCGCGTAACGGCCCTGACGGCCGGTCAAGTAAAAATTGCCACGGAAACACGGGTTTTTGAACGGGTTCTTTGCTAAAACATGCTAAACATATTTTTTTTAAATCAGCCCATATTTTTTACCTTTTTTCCTTTTTGAGATATGTTCGAAAAGTTTGGAGAAAGTCGATTTTTCACTGGCAACGTGTGTGGAACAAATAACTGCGGCATTTCAGCTCTCCAAATCGGTCGACCAATATTTCAAAAAATTCATAAAGTTATAGCAAAAAAGTTTTTCGTGTAACTTTCAAATAATATTTTGCACGTTCTTGTCAATAACTCGTTCAAAAACCTGTCTTTTCATGCCGATTATTACACAGGCGGTGATACGTGCATCGGCTTTTGAGGCGGAATCGCTGCGTAAATCTGTTATAAAATTCGCAAGGGGAGGGACAAAGGTAATGTGTAACCCCGTATGCCGAAAGTAACACTGAATCATTTCGACTGAATGACTATGAAATCAAAACTCTTGAAGTGAGAATATGTGAAAATACAAGCACCTAATCTGTCTGTTGACGCGTTATGGCGTTAATGGAATAATATTACCTGAACCTTGAATCACTCCATTTCGTGATAAGATTATCATCTCGGTCCGCTGTAAATTTGTTTCAATCCAGTCATTTAAATTCAATTTAATATCCAGTGTTGGAAGTGCCATAGTCACTGAACTAATGGTGTGTGTGTGTGTGGTTTGTGCGGGTCTTAAATATTAGAGACTTAAAATGTGCGAGGAATTAGCCCAATTACCATTGGTAATATCGCAGAATATAATTTATATTTAATTTTACTACTATAAAGAGTCTCAACTAAACAACTAAAGTACCAACTAAAGTAGGCTAATACGCCTCACTTTTATGAAATGTACCAGAGAGCTCCACCCGCCATTTGTGGGCGTGCCGACTCGTTTCCCCTTTAATGATCGATTTTTTCATCCCATTACAGCTTTCCTGCATATGGGTCATTGAGGCTTACTCCGTTCTTTTGGGTGAAGCCAAGGAATTACGTAAACAACCACCGGATGCCCAACTGAACGGTGGCGTCCTCTTCGCTTGCAGCATCCTTGCCATAGTTGTCGCAGTATTACAGATTCCTCATTCACTTGGCTTTTTTCTTCTTCGTTCTTACGCAAATGTGAGACCTTTTCCTTTTTAGAGCACGACCGTAAAATTCAAAATTAAACTTATTGTGATTTGTTTTAAACTTATTTATCGGTCAGTCAAACCACCGTGGTACCGTAACTTGACAATGAATGCTTTCTTACTGAGTACATAAGTTCATATGCTGCAAACAAACAAAATGTGGTTCGCTATTTAAAAACCGGTGACGGTGAGCTTATTTTATTGACCTCCAAAATAGCGTCATGGTGTCAATGACGTCATTGGTGACGATCTTTAACAATTACTTTCGTGGACAGTCAAATTTTATGAAATACTTTTTCTGTTTGGACAGTATGAGCTTACCCAGTCCAGAAGTTGTCAAGTTAATTTGACGCAAACAATCTTCAGACACGTAACTATGGCTTATTACGCCTTATACGTACTATGGCAGCATTTGGTCTGTCGTTGCACCTTGACCTTAATATTAATTCCATTTATTTTTATAAATGCAGAGAAAATACACACAAGTAATCGTGATTTTGTTTTTGACTGGAGAAGCCGTCCTGATCATCCTAGCTATTTGTGCCGTGGTCGTCCCAATGGGAGATGACTTTCCAAATTCTCAAGCGGAAACACTTGCAAGATGGAGTCTCATTTTATTCATCGTTGTCTACATGGTCGTCAATTCATTTGTCATCGCTCTTGCAATTTCAAATGCGAAATCGAATTTCTCAATGCTTGTAAATGAACCTACAGAAACTCAAAACCTACAGGATTTGTCTTCAAGTTGATTTTGGCTTACTACTACCAGGGGTACCTCCGTCGGACAATTAATATGAAATATAATTTATACTCTCCCGTTTCTCTAAAATTTGTTTATTTCTTGCATTATCGAATATTGTATGGACATAATGGTGTATTAAACTGCGAAGCATTATTTAAAGAGCACCGGTAACTGTGTCCAATGCTAAGATAGCGAAATGTCCTCCAGCCACTGGTCGAGCCTGGAATCCGACTTGATTTGCGGTCGCTGTGACGTACCAATCACCAAATGGTATCCGTTGAGCTGTCACACGTAGGTATTTTCCAAGTGCTTCTATCAAACCAGTTCTTAATGCTGGATTGGCATCACCGTATGCTGCGGCAGTCCAAAGCTCCCAATCTAGTAGTCAAAAATTCAAAAATAAAAGTCAGCGAAACTGGTATCCTTGCAAAAAAGTGGGGCCAATTAATACACCTGCCAAAAAGTTGGTAAATTGACACAATCGTCAAAAGTGGGGCACTTTGACACACCCCCAAAAAAGTGGCGCAAATTGGCAAACGGTCAAAATGTGAGGCAAATTGACACACCAGCCAAAAAGTGTGGCAAATTGACTCACCTGCCAAACGCGGGGGAAAATGACACACTCGTCAGAAAGTGGGGCAAGTTGGGACATCAGCCAAAATGGGGCCAATTGGCAATACCTTGAAAGAAGTGGGGCACATTGGGACAAATTGATTCCACCGACACAAATTGGGGCACCTTAGCTTATGTTTGGATAACTTACCAGATTTGGTGTAGTCATGTCTATTAACGAATGGAATTCCATAAGGCTCCATTTTGGTGAGATAGAAATCTGCCTCCATCTTATAGATTTCTGCAGGGACAACATTCAACTTGAATAGTTTGTCATGGAAGGCATTGTACTTGAATTGATATCCATTGGTGATATTGTACTCCATCTTGAGATGATCCATATCCACATGCATGGATTCGTTGATCCAAATTGGTACGAAGTCCCTCACGGCGTTATTGTAAAATGTTTCCGCTTCAAACTCTCCCACAAACCCTGAAAGTTTGGCAAAAACGCTCATTCCAAGGATACCCTTGAGTGCAAGACCAGAGTTGAGTTCAGTGTGTCCAATGAAGTCATCCGTCGTCAATTGGTCAACGGGATAGAGACAATTGTGGAACAGGTAATTGGCCCATTGGGTCAGAATTGGGTAATGAGATAACACGTAGGCTCGTCCGTCAGCAGCAGGGGTGTCAGGATGGAACACAATATTTCCAACCATCATGATCATATTTGCAGACTCTTCAATTGGCATTGGACCTAAAATTATATGTTAAAGTCAAAATTAATTGTTTCAGTCATTTAAACCCTAGTTCAAGTTCGAACCAGTCCCATTCGAACACAAATTCATATGTTACCGTTAAAACACAAAATGATATAAAAATTTCAAAAAATTCCGCAAGGGAAGTTTTCTCATGTTATGTTAGGTTAGGCTGGGTCATAACTTGTGCCCTACTGTTGATATTCTTGACCATAATATAAGCAACTATCTAGCTTGCAACGGGAACGGACTTTCGAGTATTGTCGGAAACATATAAAAGATCAAGAGGAATGAACAGTTACTCACCAGAATATCCATTCCCAGTAGCATTTGGGTATAAATCCCCAATGTCATGAGCAGCGTACTCTTGATCCCAAAATCCATTTTCCATTTGATAGAAGAGTGGGTCGAGGAGATAACGTAAGTAGTCCACACCAAGATAATAATACATAGGTGCAGCTGGATAAATCACATCCACGGTGTTAATGAAAGCTCCTGAACTGATTTCCTTTTGGTACAGGTAAGGATGAGTCAAATTCCCAGCGAATTCATTGGCTCCATAAGCTTGACGGACGGAGAGTGCAATAATATCAGCATAGTACTGACCACCAGACGCGAAGGCAGCATTCAATAATTGAACATCCAGAGCATCGGCAGTCTCAAGAGAAGCTTCAGTGTCGGACCAGAAGAAATCAATCATGTCTTCCTTAGTTGCCCAATATTCTGCCCAAAGTGCTTTCTGAAAATTTGAAAGTAAAAATTATGGATTTTTTTATATATCTGCTGTGAGGGTTTGACCTCGCATAATCGGTGTTTTTCCCACTTTCGCTCTCAAATGGGGTAGGGAAGTGGGGGCCGGTATAACATAGTTCAAAAGACATCGGGTGTACAAGTGTGGTGATATATCAGTAATGCTTTCGTCAAATTGAGGTGAATTCTGAAGCTGATGGCGGGGTTGGCGGATTAAACCCTCGTAAAGATAGACGTTAAGCCATCATTTGCCTTATAATGTGAGATATCTGAATTCCATCATCCCACAACTCAGGATAGATAAAAAGGACCATTTAAACCGAGAATACAAGGAATTGGGATGTGGACGGACCAGGAATTGAACCCCTGACCTAATCTTACCTGAGGTACGTTAAGGAAATTGGTGGCTGGTTCACGAACATGTCCGACGACGAATTGGACAGTTTGTGGGACAGACGGTAGGAGAGATCCGAGGTTGTGGGAGAATCCAAAAGTAGGCCAATCGCAAGAAGCACATCTGTAGTTGACGTCTTCGGTACCTCCCAAGAATCCATTGGATACAAATGTAGAACGGACTGCCATGTCAGATCCAGAAGCGTAGGATGCAGTGGATGCGGTGGAGAGAATGGCTTGACCCCATGTTGGGTATTCAGAATATTCACCGAATGTCACTTGACTCTCAAGTTCTGTCGAAAAGATATGTCGGCCGGCCGCGCTTGATGTGTGCTTCCAAGTGATTCTTCGCGAGGTATCAGACGTGGCCCATTCGCCTGTGTTCACAAAAATGCATACATGAATCGAACTGCGTCGTGTATAAACATCGCCGCGTGGTATTCGTAGAAATGGGTTGTTTTCCATTTGTTGCGTAAATTTTTAAATGCCTAATGTAATCGCGGCTTAATATATTTACCTGAAATGTCCATATAGACTTGAGTGACGTGACTAGCTCCATCATTGGGTAAAACTGTGACAAAGACATGGGAGAGAGGGATTGACTGTTTCTTCATGTCCTTTGGTTCAACCGGAGAGAAGAAAGTGACGTTGACGTCGACTGGACCAGCTCTGAGGAAAAAGTGAGATTGTGTTGGGGTCACAGCTGTGCCCAATTGCTCTGCGATTCTTCCCCATGGAGCTCCAGATGGACTGCGTGGGTTTCCCATGTACACGTACGCTACATTGTCTACCTTCACCATACCTGCCCAACCTTTTGTCGTACCAGTCCTGGAAACAAAATAAAAAATGTGACTTTGACTATATACTGTGACGTAAGTGATAGACGGTAAGCCATTAGTTCACTAAGAATGTGTGATATATGGACAACTCAGGATAGATAGAAAGTCCAGACTACAACTCCTACTGTTTTCATTTTATAATATAGGAAATATATAAAATTTCTTACCAGAATACTGGCCAATTTCCCGGGAGTTCATTTCTTGGGAGCCAAAAGTTGACATAGGGGTTCCTAACTGCGAGTGGGAAAGATGGTACACGATTTCGTGCAGCATAGTCTGGGACTCCAGCGCTCAGGGCTAGAAATGAAAAATTTCGAATAAATTTCCAGCAATTTTTTAATAAATGAAATGGAATAAGTTAAAATTCACTTGCCTATAAACCCGAAGAGCAAAACGGAAGCAGAAATCAATTGCATTGTACTTATTATATGTAATGCACAATTAAGTTGAGGTGAATTGGCCCGTACTAAACCGTAACTGTACTCTCAAACCAATCGACTCTTCCAATTTATACATTCTGGACACTGAATTTATCACGTAATCAGAAAGTGGCCAACTTATCTGTTATGTAAGCCAACTGGCTAATTTGTTGACAAGTTAAAGCAAGGGAATGATGAATTGGTACGAGTGAAGTGCTTCAGCCTCATGGCTCATGGACTACTCCAGATACCCTGGGTACACTACACACCGCACGTGTCCGGTCAAAGCTAATGCTAGTCAGTTCATTTTTACCTGATTTGTTACAATTATTGAGGTTAGATTCCCACACTTGAATGCACACCTGGAAAACACTTTAAAAATAAATCACATGCCTTTAAAAAACGTACTCGAAAAATGGACATTAGTCAGAACAAACATCCGCGTATGTCCTACACGTTTTGACCTCTTGCCTCAAACCTCCCGAATCGTAGAGAAGTGTCCAAGAAACATTCATTTTCTCGAAAAACTTGCGGTTCTGGACTCCACGAATTTGGAACACAGACAGAGCCGACAGAGGAGAACACTTTTTAAGTTCATTTGAAATAACACGGAAGTCACCGCAGAAATTCTGGTGAACACATGCTCCACCTGACGGAAGAACCGTGCGTCACTGACCAATAAGGTTAGCTACTGTAATCTGAACTAGCGTTGTAAAATGCCCGGGCATTTTCTTTTTTGGGAATATTCCCGGGAATATGCCCGGGAATATTCCCGGGC
>JAQFYE010004015.1:0-14117 GCA_034694305.1 Protaphorura glebata
AGAAATGTAATTCCGTTTCCATGTTCAAACAATAATATTTTTGTGTTGTTTCTCGCCGAGGCATTTTAGTTTTCAAATAATAAATCAAAGAAAACATAATCCATGCGGATTTGTGTTTCGTCTTATTGTCCTAATCAATTAACCTTTATCCCAAGGACATACATTAGTACTTAAACTTAAGTGCCTATAATCCTCGGATTGTTCAATTATAACTAATACAGGATATATGGTAACGGAATCATGCTAAATCAGGGATCAGGGCAATCATGGAAGTACCCTAGGATATAGTTCTAGTAAAGTTTTCTAAGTGTAATTAAATTTAACCAAGAAACTCTTTGACCGGCCATTCTATATGGCCTTCGTCAAGGGACTTACGAGAAGTTTGACATGGCACTCGGCACTCGATGACAGGGTTCATTTGGCAGAATTTCTATCGTGACCAAAACTAATCATCATTGTAGTATTCTGCAATTTTGGAAGCATACTCAGCAGTACATATAGCTCGCGTGCGTTCAAAGTATTTTACCCTTTGACAAAATCAACTTTATAGTATTAGTTGATCAGAAAATTAAACGACAAATTCAGTAATAAAATTCTATTTCAATTTCAACAATACTCGATGGATTTTGGAACTGGCATATTATAAATGAAAGCTCGTGCCAACTTTAAATAGTTAATATAATTAAATATCATAAAGAATTCAAAATGGACAGAACATTTTATCTTTCTTTAAAACAGAATAGAAATATAACTTCGGTTAATTTTAATAAAAATAAATAAATTATTGTAGTCCATATTCTCAATGACCTGCTCCTCCTTTCACGTTTCTGGATTGATGTACCTGTCAGCGAATAAATTGCAATTAATTATTTTCAAAGTAATCATACATAGATAATTATTTGCGTACTTGTGCTTTTGTCCGTAAGAATCAAATTATATAGTTATGATGGTTTTCTAAACCCAGGGATTCCTTGAAGTCCTGGCGAATCTCTTCATAATCAAGTCCAACGGCATAAAATGCCAGGAACTTAGCCGCATAAACCAAATATTTCAGCACCCAAGGAATGCCGAGATATAAACAAACGTAGACAAAGAGAACAACTGGCATGCAGAAAATGACGTAATTCCAAACTTCTAATGGATCAGTCAAATCCACAAATCCCATTGTAAATGGAAACCACTGGGTCATAAAAGTTTTAGCTCTCCGACGAAATTCGAAGAAATTAAAGTTAAATATTGGAAAATCATCCCAATTCAGATATCCATGGCTGACGGGCAACAAGTCTATCACGCAGAGGAACAGGCAAATATTTAAAAGTATTAATTTAGTTCGCATTTTCGAAAAAGGCACCGTGGTTCCCAAATTACCTTAAAAATTTCGAAAATCGACACTTGACTTGAAAATAAAATAATACACGTACTCTTAAGACCACGAACACTCCATTTGACCTACTGAGCTACTGTATCGCAAAAATTCTACCAGCCGGTGCGCTAAAAACATTAGAGTAAAAAATATTCGCTGCTAATTTCATTCATTACCACATTTTATTGATTTATTTCATACTCATATATTGCACACTTAATTTACAAATCAGTTAGTGTAAATTATGCATATCTCATAATATTTGGTTCACTATTCCTGAAGAGCCATTAGGATTCTTTCAACGGTGGCTGGTGAATTGAACTCAAATGTTGGTTTGGCCACCTTTCGTCGAATGGCGTCTTTTATGGCGAAGAAGACGGATGTCGCCAATAATAGTGGCGGCTCACCAACAGTCTGAATTCAATTTAAAAACTTGCTAATTACTTGTTCAAATATCATAATCAGTTAGCAAAAACAGTAAAGTTCTACACTAGTTAAGTTTTGACTTCTACATAATGCTTCATGATGTTTACCGTATATATTAGTCATGACAGTATTGGGCTTTGTCAGGATATTGAGATATACATTTCGTTGAAGTATTCTCTAAAGAATCGTGTTAGCCTGGATGTAGCACCCTGAGTCCTTACCTTGGAAGAGTATACTGCCTTAGGATTCGAAGAGCCAGATAGGAAAGAAACGTTGAATTCAAGTGGGATATCCGCCGCTGTTGGGATTTTGTAGGTATTTGGTCCCAAAGTCTCGACCGCGCCATCACTGTTAAATTTGAGGTCTTCAATAGTGAAAAGTCCAACTCCTTGGGTAAAGGCTCCTTCAATTTGACCTAAGTCAATGGCTGGGTTCAAACTCTTGCCAACGTCCATAACGATGTCCGTTCTTAGTATCTACAAGAATAAGTTTTCTGTAAATCTCAGACCAGAATCGGAAGTGCCGCGCTCACGAATATGATCGTTTCGTCGGCAGACTAAACTATTCCATTAACTATAATCTTTAACATTGTCACATTTCAGTAGAACGAGGTAAGTTGTAATTATTGGTGGGTGGCAATTCCAGATAGCATTTTGCGGGTAACAATTTTTGTGCTACCCCTGTAAGTTAACATACTGAAATACATTCTGAGTAGTTATTTCCAGGTTTAAAGAAACTAACCTGGTGCTGCCCTGTCAAACAGTCCAGTTCAACCTCTGTACAGGCGACTCCCGTGGAATAATAATTGAAAGGACTTCCCTTTTTTGTGGTTTCGTTCCAACCGATTCCAGGAACCCTAGAGAAAAGTCGAGAATTTTATCAAATTAGTCATTACGTGTACAGTGAACCCTGTCATTAGAACTAGGCGACTAATCTGTTTGGACGAAAGAAACCAGATAACGATCTTGTACACTGCAAATCGCCCAAACCTGGTCACTTGGGATAAGTTTCACTGACAACGGAATTTTTTGAACAAAGGGAACACTTGATTTACTTGTAAAATCCGGTGGCGGAAAGACTGACGCGATCGAAATATGCTTTCAGTACTAATTCTTCCCATGAAAGTTTTGGTTCAGCCGTCTTGTACGGTTCTAAACGCTTCATCAACTTCTGACATGCATCCTGAGTGTACAAAACGAGCATTAAATAAGCGTAAAATTAAAAAGAATACTCCAGTTCAAAAGAGTACTCACAATGACTGCCATCCCGTTCAAATCTGAGCTGGAGCTTGCTGAAGTTGGAGTACCATTCGGCGCTTTGTCAGTCGCCGTTTCGAGGATCCTGATTTTATCAGACGAAATCCCCAATTCCCTGGTGGCGACTTGAATCATCTTACTATGAAGACCTTGGCCGATTTCAACTCCACCATGGCTCAGCAAAACAGACCCATCTCTGTAGGCCATAATCAATGCTGATGCCTGGTTCAGGAATAAGGCCGTGTAGGCAACTCCATAATGAGCTGGATTCAGTGAAATGCCACGTTTCCGCCATTCATTTTCTCTGAGAAATAACATCGAATTGTATTTTTAAAATAGTCTTGACGTTCACTGCAAACGATGGGTACTTTTCTATGAATTTGGCTTTCAATTTTGTTTAGAAATTGTATCCCTCCCAAGCAATGCGGAAAATTGCAAACTTTTGTTTAATGCAGAAATTTACCAAGTTCGTATGATTAAACTTTGTACATAGGGACGGGGCAAGGGCAACCAGTGCCGCCGTGCTGCGTGACAAATAATTGCACAATGCATTTATAAATGTTGATGCCTTACTTGTTGAATTTCTCTATTTTGACCAATCTTTCGTTATACTTCGATGCTCGCATGCACTCTTCCCAGCACATCTGAATGGTATAATTGTGAAGCGTCTGACCATAAGGTGTGACGTCTCCGCTGTTGTACAGATTTAGCTGCCGTACCTTAATTCCCAGACAAGGTTAGATTCGAATGCATAATACCCGGTTAGAGGTCATGATATCACTCTTTATCACCTTGGCTGGATCTCTCTGAACATGTGCTGCAATGAGGTCGAAAATATGTTCAATTATTAGCGCCGCCTGTGGCGCCCCTGTTCCACGAAAAACGGTGTTGGAAGCAATGTTGGTTTTGCAAACGAATCCTTCTGCTTGCAAATTCGGAATATTGTACGCGTTATCCACGTTTATAATGCACCTTTCGATGGCCTATAATCCAAACGTAAAGGGATACTGATAATCTATTAATTCTGATACGTCTACGAGGTAACGGATTTTAACTGACCGCGTTCGACACATCCAGAGAATGACCCGCATTCGCATATACTTTTAGACGCAGCGCCTGAATTCGACCTTCAGAAGTGAAATTGACTGTGAAAACGGCTCGGAAAGCATTTCGTTTTCCTGAGATCAGCATGTCAGTCTTTCTGTCAAGAACACACCTGACTGGAACACCGAATCTGGGAAACAGAT
Source organism: Protaphorura glebata (assembly GCA_034694305.1). Classification (NCBI taxonomy): domain Eukaryota; kingdom Metazoa; phylum Arthropoda; class Collembola; order Poduromorpha; family Onychiuridae; genus Protaphorura; species Protaphorura glebata. The sequence goes on from JAQFYE010004015.1 coordinate 4,293, forward strand.
TTAGAGTTGACGACGATATTCGTAACAATGAATTCTTAATGGGTCATACTTTTTAGCTGCAACAGCCACCGGCAGAGCTACCATGAGTGACCTGGATTCTTTTCCTCCGAATCCGCCCCCGACTCTCTTGACCTTAACGACCACTCGATTGGCCGGTACGTCCAGAACGGTTGCAACGTGTAGCTGATAATAAATTTTACGAATATCATAATTTTTTAATGATTCAAAACCGCTTTAACTCTACATGTAGAACTCGTATGGATAAAAAGGATGTCATAGCAGGACGGCCAAATCAAATCGCAGATCGATTAAGGGAGGTAGACGCAATTAAATTGACATCGGTCAATTTATTAGGAGTGACTCCGAAATATTCGGTGATACAAAAAATATCGTCATTACTTGAGTGTCCATTGGATTTTGCGTTGAAGAAATGATTTCCATTTCACCGTCTTCTCCATTAGGAATTGCCAGACAGGACTGCGTCTCCATGTAGAAATGAGCTTGACTTCCAATTTCAAAGCTTCCGCTTATAGTGTTTGACTTAAAGTCCTGATTGCAATTACCGTTCTCCAATACCATCCCAAAGTCATCATAGTAAGAGTTATGTTTGATTGCGTCCTACAGACAATTTAGCACGCACATTTTAAAGAGTTTCAAACGATATGTGTAATTGCATTGCGCTTACATCAATTGTGAGGAGACAAGGTTTGATGTCTTCGTATTCCACGACGACAAGATTAGCAGCTTTGGCAGCAATAGCTCTACTCTTTCCAAGAATTCCTCCGATTATTTGTCCGAAGCAATTCACCTAAATAGTACACATAACATCCAAATCAGTGACACGCTACGCTACGGCTACGCTGCGGACCTTCTTCGCCTGTACCGGATAGCCATATATATGTGGTCCATTTCCGGTCGCAAGTTATGGTTATCGTAGGTTCTAATGACTATGATAACGTCATACCTTTTCAGATGCAAATATTTCTTCGTCTTTGACGACAAGGCCAAAGCGGTTCTTCTCCGGTGATGAAATATCTGCACTCCCAACGAAACCAACAACGCCCTCTACGGCCAGTGCCTTACTCCAATCAATGCCTTTTATGAAGGCATGTGGCCGTTTGCTCAAAACCAATCCTAATGCCAGTTCATCTTTATATTTTGGAGTATCGTCCAGATATCTTGCTTCACCTGACGCATGTTTATAAGCGGATGCATGAGGAATCGGTTTTCCAACCAAATCCGTCGGAAGTTGGTCTTCGGATGTCTACAGTTCATTAAACAAATACTGACTCAGAATCATCATCGCAAAAATTCGAGAAAACTCTTCTTACTTTGTCAAAAGTCTGAACACTCTTGAAGCCTGTGCCTTTAGCCTTCGGAATTCTCCCTGAGACTGCTTCATTCAGCCATTTCGAGAATTTGATGCAAAGACTGCAAAGCGAATAGAATTCAAGTGTTTTTTTTAAACATAACAGGGAAGCGACAACGTTGCTGTTATAGGACCCCATATTCGAAATTATAAACAACGCCTTACGTTTTACGAATTTTCCCCACAACTCATTCTACCGCGCATCACACAACGGAATGTGTGCAGTGTTCTTTCGAGCGCAGAAGTTGTCTGCGATGCGACCCTACCCCCTGTTTGGCCATAAATGTGTTGCGCTATGCGCATAACTTACTTTTTTACTAATGTGTTACAGTATGTTGCATTCTCTGTTTGCCTTGCAGATATTTGTTTTGTCAATGACTCCACCAAGTATTTTCCGAATCCCCCATCATTGATTCTAAAAAAAATCATATTTAGAAAGCATGTCCAATTCATATTTCAGATTGATTTTTTCTTAAAACCTTCGTTGGATGCCTGTGGGTATTAGCTCTAATTGAAACGCCAGAATCGCCTTACCACCAACCGAAACATTTGCTTCTTCAACTTCGCTCAAACCTTCGCTCAATTTGACCGTGACTGCAAAATTCATAATCGCTGCATCGTTCACATTTCTTTTAATAACTTTGTGAGCCCAAGTGAATTCCGACTGTAAACAAAACTCAACAATTAAAGAAATGATACGACAAAGATATATTATACAAACATTTCAAACCTTTTCTGTCAGTGGGATACCGACGGCAACTACAACTACGTCATTGGAACCAAATCTAGCTCGAAATTCGTGAATAGGAGTCGCAAATTCAAGTGAAAGTTCTTTTGTGTCTGAAATGTGCAAATTTTGACATGTTTATAATTATGTTTCGGGTAATAAACTTTCTTAAGTTAAAAAAAATCTGTCAAACCTCTGCTAACGAAAGTGACAAGTCCTTTTAGTCCGGAGAAAAGTGTTTGGATGTCCGAGCCTACATTGCTCGTCATAATACTGCCTCCAAGTGTCTGTGGAAAGGAAAAAGTATTCTCCATTACACAAATTCCGAATACAAAAATTTTGACAAATGAAACTAGAGATTTAAAAAATATAAAACTACAGATCCAAAAACGATATGACCAATACTTACAGCAGCATTTCTAATTTGAGCTGATCCAAACTTTTCGGTTAGCTCCATTATCGTACACAATGATCTTGTTTGCCACGCTGAATGATTAAAAGAAAAACAAGTGTCACATTTTTGTAACTACAGTCGAACGGATTTGAAATATCTTACAAGGTAGTTTTGCAACAATGTCTTTAAGTTGTATAATCATTTCTGAAATCGTCAGGGCTCCGCCTAACCTGACATAATTATTGGATGGCGCCTGGGTAAGTGCCTGCCCTTCATGTTTGTAAATCTCAGCAACTCGCATCTCTGGGATCTGATCAGTCTGGACAAACACTTCACTTTGAGGTTGCTCCCCAGAGAACAACTCGGTAGACCCACCCACAATTCTTGCAGTTTTATGTTCGTTCAGAATGTCAAGCAGTGCTGGTAGCGAGTCTGGGCGTAACCAAGTACTACCGTTCTGGGAACGTAAAGTGACGTTGCATTTACTGCTGTTGTGGAAGTTTTTCTGAAAATTTGACATGAAGAAATTTAGTGGAGACCAGACGCTTTCAGGATCAAGCGGCTAAGACTTTACCATCAGAGCTTCAATCTGCGGAATATTTGGACTTGTCTCGACTTTTACGATCCGATTGCCCTCCAAACATGGCGTACAACTGCTTGGCAATTCCTCAATCGGGGCGTCTGAACATTTCTTGAAGGCCTCTAAAATCGGTCTGTATCCTGTGCATCGGCACAAATTTCCTAAAGGGACAACAAACAATGTTAGGTCAGAAACTACAATCCTCAAAAAGAACGTTACTAATATAATGGTCTTTGCATCCAAGATCAGGTTCAATCGGAATTTTAATTTCTACAATTCACTCGTATTGTATAGACAAAATAACGCTACGCACCCGTTAAGTTGGGTGAAAGATTGTGGGATAACTTGTAATATAGGCAAAGATGTTACAACTGAGCTAAGGGCTCTCAAAACTAACCAGTTTTACCGGCCATTTACGGGAAGGTCCTTTAAAACAACAAATCATACGTTACCCTGAAGAGCATTTTTGATGTCCTCAATATCTGGATTTTTTTCTGAGCAGTGAAGAGCATGCGCTGACATGACCATTCCAGGTGTGCAAAACCCACATTGTGTTCCGTTTCCTTTAGCAATCGCGTCCTTTTACATTAAGACAATTTAATATGACCCTATGATCTGCTTAAAAAGTTTTAAATGTTCCCAAATCGGTATAATTGAATTACTTGAAGAAAATGACAGCTCTTGGGTGTACCTCCACCGACTCCTTCAATTGTAAGTATATGGCAGCCATGAATTGAACTTATCGGGGTGATGCATGCGTTTATTGCAGAATGTCTGCACATGTACAAAGAAATAAAACGCCATTTGAGTTCATCGACATTCAATTTTTCCTTGTTTTGTTTCCGCTATAAGGTGATTCTTATATTTATCGTACTTGAATTTTTTGGACTGTGGGTCATATTTGGAGAGTAATATCGTGCAGCTTCCACATCCACCTTCCCCGCAGGCGACTTTTGTTCCGGTCAAACCGACTATTACAAAAAAAAAAAAAGATAGTAAATATTTCGTGCAAGTAAAGATCTCTCAAATATTATTGGTTTGGTGCAATTTTGACATCAAGTTATTCAGCCAGGAATATTCAGTGTGACTTTTACTGACACACCCTGTACTATGGTTAGAACTAATGAGACAAAACAACTAGACCTTTTCGTCGCAAATAGTCAGCCAGAAAACCTCCATGGTTTGGGTTATCTTCCTTAATCTGTGTACATGCACAAAATTTTTATTTATGTCATTAAGATTTTGAATTTAATAATTCGATCTCGCTTTACCAGCTTCTCATTCACGTAGAATAGCAATGGAGACGTCATTGTTCAAACTCAAATCTCAATATTTGTTTATATTTATCAACTCCCACACGCAAGTTGACAAAGAAAATTAAAATTTGTTCGGCTTAGAAATTGAATTGAGCTACGGCACGGCTGAATAAATAACTTGACTTCAAGACCACCTGAACGTATTTAGTTTCCAGTTATACCAGTCGACAGTCTAGACCGAAATGAAATTGAAACTGACTCTTTATACGTAGCTGGAGTGCAATGAAAACATTTTTTTGTGAAGGACAAAAAATAAATGTTACACCATCCAAAAGTTATAGTCAACGTGTATTTTTCTTACGGGTGCACGTTGACATGTTATGAGAGAGATAATATTTAGTGTTTGACACTGGAAAAATAAAGATAAAAGGCTGCGAATTAATTGCAGAGTATACATGGGCTTTTGCGGTTGATACCGGCCGGTATGACATTTATATCGCCCCCTTCAATAGCAAAGTCGCACTCAAGTCAACCAATTCAATACAACCCGAATTCGATTGATAGCAATGTAATTTTTGACAGCATTGCAAATATTTTGAGGGCTTTTAGAGAAACTTCAAGGCATATTTCATGACATCTTTAGCATTTTAATTTTATAATGTGTGTACCACAAATTTCTGACGAATATCAAACGTGAATCGTCAAAGTTTTGGACATTTCTGGCTGTCTAATTGTCGAAAATGATGGTGACTTCTAGAATTCTTATAGATTTTGCATTTTATTTTCTAAGTATCTTGATCTCTCGAACGAACGGATTTTTTAGTATGCCACTGGAAGATATTTTTGTAATTACGAAAAATAATCAGCGAGTTGCAGAATACGTCCATCATTTGAGTCCACTAATTATAGAATCTTCAGGATTTTTTAAATACAATTCACTCTGCGTTACGGATTTGAAAAACTTTAAAGAAATTGATTTTAATTTGGGAACAAACTGTATACTCTTTTATTATATTCTGGATGATTATGCAGATTTTCTTTTGACACTCGAAGTGGTAAGTGTTGGACTTTTGGCCCTGGATATTTAACAGCAGGGACGAACATATAATGCTTTTTCACTTTTCAAATAGATTTTAGCACATCAGAGGCGTTACCGGACAATTGGGATGTTTAAATTCGTCATTAGATTACATCTGGATGCGGACGAGGAAATTTATGCAAATACGCTCAGAATGACCCTTCGAGAGAAACTCAAAAATATGCATTTCTTTCAAGACAACCCTCTCCTTATGCAGATTAAAACACCCAGAGATGAATATTGTTTAGCAGCGTACAGGTAAATAAAATGCCCTCACTGGTGGTTACTTTCTCAATATTTGGCATATTATTTGTTTAGATTAGGCCAAACGAAATTTAGCCGATGAGAACCTTAGACCTTATAGAAAATCTGAGATATTCCCTTATAATCCCTGAATCACTTTAATTGCAAGATTCCGTAGTTTTCACGCACTGTCACTTTCGTCGCGCGATACGTAAGGTAGATACTTTTTTTAAGGATTCGAAACTAAATTAGAAGACGTACATGTGCGATATATTCCGTTTCATTTTTGGTAAGTAAACTTTTAACGAATTCAACGTAGAATATTTTAGCTATCAAGCTTGTGTAAAATCCAGTTTGCCGAGTCATGACAGCAACAAACATTCTGATATTTGATAGAATTGACAACTTGGAATCCTCATTTATGATGAAAGAGGTGTTTAAAAATTCGACCGATGGCACCTGTTTCTCGAGCTCACACACAGTTGAAGGACTTATTGATGCAAAGATAAGTCAGGACTTCGGGGGAGCTAACTTGGTTGTTCAAGCTGTGGTACTGGAAATTAAAATTGCAATATGAGTCCCTTCCTAATTTCTGAATAGTTAATAATAGTTAAAAGTTTATTTCCACATGTACCAATTAGAATAACTCAGTTTCGGACTACGACGTCACAGTTGGTTGGAGAAATAATCAACCGATATTTGAGCGCGGATTCGGTGTGGAAGTTTTGGAAGGGATGAAATTTATTCTGAATTTCACGTGAGTTTTTAATTTCCACAACTGTTTCGAAAGGACATCGTGTAAATGTATAGTGATACTGTATCTTCACTTGAAACGCAGACCGCGATGGCCGCCCGAACGCCTGCCGAGCTAGCTCTTCAAGTTTGCCTAGTGAGCAAGAATGGGTCGTTCTGGCGGCCATCGCTGTCGACATTTTGAATAATCGTGCAATCCCTCTCCGGACGATTGACCTTAAAAAGAGAGCTTCCTTTGACCTCCTGAACATTGTTTGAACGGCGGGAGAGTCCGCGTTTACTTTTAGCGGCGTACAATGGACACCTGGCATTAACCCCCGAATCTTTACAGACTCGATGCCCATTTAAACATTGTTCAGGAGGTCAATGAGAAAATCTGTACCAATTTTGGGATCAATCGCTCCAAGCGAGAATCCAACATATTCGCCGCCATGTTCTTTGTGGAACTCAATGTATGAAATTAACCTTTAAAAGTAATTAGTATTTTTGGTGTAAAGGACAACGGCCACAGTTTCAGACACCTGGGGCACTAAAATTAGCAATTACCCCGCAACCTGGGATGGAAGTGTCGGCGATATGGTGGCTGGAAAAATCGACTTGGTCATAAGTTCGACTTCGAACACGGGGGACAGGAACAACATCGTCGATTTTAATTTTGCAACCCACACTTTTTCGTAATCCTTACAATTCTACGTTATTCACTATCGTCTTCTCGTATGCAAATTAACCCTCAGAAAGACATAAAATAAATTTCAGAGTAAACGCATTCTTCCGAGACTTCTGCAGTTACAGATCTAAAGCCTTTCCAATTTTATCCCCATTTCATTCCACCTTATGGGCAGCTATAGGCTTATGGATTGGAGTGAACTTAATGGCTTATAAATTTTTGCGACGATTCCTGTGTCGGGAATGCGAAGCTGGGCAAAAGGACGATGCTTTTCAAAATGGTCTAGCTTCTTGGGGTTTCACTACTATTTGTCAACAAGGTCTGTGCATGTCCAGCTGTATTGCAAACTTTTTAGAAAAAAAAATACTTAGAAAAATATTTGTAGGAACACCCAATACTCCAGTCCACTATACTTTAAGGACTTTGTATTATCTTCAACTTCTCGTTGGGTTGGTTCTGTACGCCGCATTTTCTGGAACACTGGTCGCATACGTATCAATCAGCAGGAGCCAGATAGGCAATTTGAGTGACCTACTGCAAGATAGATATCGACTACAATTTGGTATTGACCCAATCGTCCAGGGATTTGCTAACGACCCAGGCGTAAGGGGAAATATTAAGTAGTGAAAGCAAAAATACATGAAAGATAAACAGACATCTGTAATCTTGCCGTCTCATACCAGCTCAAATAATACACTTTGAATTGGATTTATTTTTCGATTTATTTTAGAACAAGTACGATGCGTCGGGGAAGGAAATATTGAAGCGGAGTTCTATAATGGGTGACAAAAATAACCCATTCCCGGTGGAACAGATTTTAAAGGAAAGTATTGTTTTCGTTACCGATGAGGCTACGGCGTTCAGGGCACTTGGAAAAACTAAACTGGAGAACCCATATGATACCTGTCTCATCAATTACATTTCTTTATTCGAGAATGAACAATTCCAAGGAACTTATGTGAAAAAAAATTCCCGGATGAGACGAGTTCTGGGTTTGAGGTGAATGGATCAGGACTAAAGTTCTCAGTGTTTGGATTACTAATTTTGTCTGACAATTATAATTTCTAGTATATTGAAAATGATCGAGACCGGAAATGTGAATCGTTGGGGAAATGTATTCTTTCCTGAACCACCACATTGTGAAGAAGATAATAATAGATGGTTTATCCCTGCGGATTTGCGAGACCTAAATTTCGCATATTTAGTATTATGGTTTGGTCTGGCAATTTCATTCTTGTTCGGTTTATATGAATTTTACTCATACAAAAGAAAGGAACCATAATTGTGTACTTCAAATTATTTTTTGCAGCTTGGTGTTAATCGCTAAAGGTAGATAGCTAGTCCCTCCACTACTTACATCGGTGTGGAGGGTTTAAAAAAATTGATGCCACCAATTTATGGACGACTAAGTGTTAGATTGGCGAAAGTGAAGTTGGAAAATTATTTTTTCCAACTTCACCCAAGTATGAACCCCCAAAACGAAGTTGGCAAATTAAAAAAACCGGTATATCCAAGTTGGCAAAACAAAAGATTTATACAAAATCAAAGAAAACTTGATTAGTTGAGTATTACACATTACTACATATCACTTGGTCTGGTACAAGTTGAGCAATTGTTTGGATCCATTTCTTGAAAGATGAAAAGTTGGACTTCAGCCTGTACTTTTTGCAAAGTTTATTCTGCAGGTTGTGGTTCATTCTTTGGTACTTCTTCCGCTGCAATCTGGGTAAGCCACCGGGGCTCATTATAATTTTGATGGAGTTTACAGTGTGGCGTTGCGCGTTGCTCGTATAACATAGCAATGATGAATCTCCATAGTGGTGGACGCCTCAATCCTAAAACTCGTCCAAACCTGGCATGCCAACCTTTGAGATTGAATGTTCTCGGGACACCAGACTTCACTCTGTCAAAGAGTTTGGGTCAATTTCGTTTGTTTGTTGCTCGTGTAGTTTCGGTAAATGTAGATTCAACTGCCAGCAATTTCAAAGTCCAGAAAAATTTGTTGTGGGGAAAATGCAAAGATGTTTATGCAAATTTGCCAAGTTGGACATACCTACTTTTTGACTTTCGCCAACTTCGTTTTCGCCAATTTCACTTTCGCCAATCTAACCCGGCACCTTATCGACTACCTGTTGTTCTGACCGACGTAACAGCTATGATACATTAGCGTGAAATTATCGATTTTTCTTATGTAATGCCCCCAGTTTTTAAAATATTCGGTGTTTTTTGTTTTGGCTTAAACGTTTGTGTAGTTTGTTGCGTAAAATGCACTTTGGTTAAAAATATCTATAGTTCTGTAACTTACAACAATGACCTGTACTGAATAGGGCGTGATATTTTAATAAATTGAAATTGAAATTGAGATCTAGCTAAACAAACTAGGGATCGTGAAAGTTAAACTGAAATTTTATCATTCCGATTTGGCACTGGATAGATGTTGGACCTGGGAATACCTGCAATCCAATTCGAGTTAAGGAAGTTAAGCTAGTGTGCAATAAGATTCCTCGAATGATCCGTATCTCATATTAGTGTTTCGTTTAGTTAGCATCGACACAATTCGACATAAAAACACGTCGTGTGTTGTGCGAGTATGGCGGTTAAATTGCTTGTTTTGGTGAATTGAATAAGTTATAACTTATAAGTTGAAGTACAGCGCGAGATGTACAAATGAGTAGATTCAAACTAGTGAATGTAATACCGAAATTTCGGTATACCGAAATACCGAAATATCGCTGTATTTTTCAATACCGAAATACCG
>JAQFYE010004016.1:0-14115 GCA_034694305.1 Protaphorura glebata
AAGTTATGTAAAAATACTGGAAACTTATACTTCAATTCAGCATCCAGATTGCACTGATTGTGAGCAAGTCCAATAAAGTTGTATGGAGGTAAGTGTGAATGATGTTTAACTGTATGATTGGGATGATCTGAATCGTTACTCAATTCATTTTTACAAAAACAACATATATTTTCTTCTTGTGCTTTTTGCATAATCTCGGGATCAATCACCATTTTTTTATAAGCTTCATCTTGAAATTCATCCAACTTCTCTTCCAATTCCTCACATTTTTCCACAATCTCTTTGATAAATCTCACTGCAACATTTTTATTTTCGTCCGTTGTTCTGTACACTGACGAATCATCACACAATTCACGATTCCAATCGATACAATTCCACGAATATCCGCTTGGTAAATGTTTTTGAAGAAAACGTACATTTTAATTGTTCACTTTTTGGTAAAATTGCTTCAAAATCCGCATAAAAACAATATGGTACGGGTTGTGTACGATCCCATCGACTGAAAGCAAATTGATCCTTTATAGGAAACCTTGTCTTCTGCAAATCCATACTAGCGCAATATTTCACATGTTCATTTAATGTTCTATCACATGTAAATCCTTGTAAACAGTTCTGACATATGAGCTTTTTGTATTTTTGATTGGGATGTCTCATGAAAGCAGCCAAATCTCTCAAATGTACAAAATGATATTGATCATCCTTCATCAAAAGTAGCAAATCTACATGAATCTCCTTCTGTTTGTCTGTGTTGTACAATAAAAAGTATTGTTTTGGATTGTCTCATACATTTCCCAAGCGTTCTCGCGCTCTTTCTCACGATTAGTTTTTCCGGCTGATTTACGAATTTCCGCCTTCTGTCGTGCATCATCTTCAACTTCTTCTTTAATTTCAAATCCCACGACAGTAATTGAGATGTTTGGGTTAAGTTTTTCAAATTTTCTAATTTGACCAATTGTCATTGGAAAATTAATTCCTGTAGTAATCAGCAAATCTTTGTTAACTTTGTACGTAGACACTTTTTTATCGAATCTGGTACGATGATGATCCGGTGCAACGCCAGACAACTTTTCATGAGCGAGTACAGACCATAGAAAACATGCTTTATGATCACCATCATCTGTTTTTTTACTGTTATCAATATTCACAAGTCCACGCTTATCCTTGATACTGTAAGGAGTAGGAATATAACTTGAACCTTTCATCGGTCGAAATGTAGCAATGACAAAATTAAACTTTTGAATTCTGTCAATTCAAAGGCCTGAACCATCACGAATAAATCTGTCAATAGCTGCATCAAATTGCTGATGCACAGTCTTCCATACACGGGGAAACATTGACTCGTGTAGAATTGAATGGCAAAAAGAAGTAAATTCTGCAATAACTTGGAAAATTTGGAAAAATGGTTTATAGTTTTTACGATGAACAAGTTCACGAGACAAAATTTTTTGAGATTCAGGGCTTACCGCGCTTAGCAATTTCTCCAATTTCTTGTAGTTATGATGTTCCAAATCTGCAGAATAATAATGAAGAAGATCTCTATGGCTCGATCTTTGGAATCTGACACTGATGGGGTTTAAGAGTTCATCCTCACCTCCACCGCCTACTTGAATACTGTTGTGGAATTCACGATGCATGCTGTAAAAATGTCTTGTTAAGATTGCAGTCTTCTTGAAAGTTTTATCGCACAAAGGACAATATTTGTTACGAAAACAGTTCAAATCAATGTTTTCAAATTGAACTTCACAGTTAGGAATAACTGCATTCAGACCAGATGGACCTGCAATTTGCCCGTCATCGGGTGATTCTTGCCTGCTTTGCTGGAACAAGGTTTTCTGTACTGAGTGAATCACGTTTAAGTTCATTTGTAGGTAGATTTTTATCATCATCAAAAAATGGTGCTATATTAGTTTTGATATAGTTGTCTAGTTGTTGACCGAAATCTTGGTCACCATCAGATGGAGTGACGCTAGTTGCTTCGCCCGTCAAATCTTCAATCATGTCACACAATGGAATTTCGTTGTCTGTTTGAACGTGAGTCCGCTCATCATAAACTGATGATTGCCGTGGTGGAACTGAGTTAGGATCAGTATTCCGTCTTACTTCTTCCATTATTCGATCCACATCAATGTTGGCAATAATATCATCGCCAGTAGGATCGTAAAAGAAGTCGTAATCTGTCTCAACATTACCAATAATAGTATCACCAATTGGATCGTCAAGAAGGTCTGCAGTTGACGAAGGAATGGTGGGTTGAATTATTGATGTCGAATACTGTTCTGAGTTTAATGGTGGTGGGTGGAACTGTCGTAGATGTGTTTGTAACAACGATTTGGGGAAATACCCCAAACAAATATAACACTGCTCCATTCTATGTTATATAATACAATTGTGTATTGGTGTACATGGATATGCGTACGTAAGGGTGTGGGTGTGGGGTGAACAACGATGTGAGGAGGTCAAGGGTAGGGGATGACCAACGATTTGAGGAGGTCTGGATATGGGGTGGGAGCGACCAACAATTTGAGGAGGTCAAGGGTAGGGACTAGCACTCTTGTGCAACTGACTTTTTGAAGTCGCCAACCCTCCTTTTATACCGAACCGTCAACTAATTTTAGAAAGGAATGTGTGGTGAAAGGGACTTCCAAAAAGAAGGGTTCTTTCTATATTTAACCTTCCGTACGTTTGGCCGACGTTTCTCACTCTCTTCCATGCTAACAATGTTATGGTCCCTACCCCACGTAATGTTGTGGGCCCTCCAGTACCCTCACTTATCTACTCTAACTTTGATCGAGGGAACAATTAGTTTGCCTGTACAAAATAAAATGTTCAGGGACTACCAAATTTTTTCATACTAAATTCAACGTCATTTTCAAAAAAGTTTAGCGTTTTTGTACGTTAGTACGTTTTGGAATTCGGCAGAGTTCCAAAATAAATTAAATCTCCAAAAATGTGACACTTGTCGACCAGTTTTTTCCTCATTAGTGATTATGATACCCGTTAGGAAAATGAATATTCAAGTATATGATAATATCGTCCCTAAAGCTGATTTCAGAAAATTTCGGCCTTTCGAGCCGCCTTTTTATAGAATCCTTGGAACTCCGCAGGTGCATGAGTTTTCCCTATACAACAGATTGAATTTATTCTGCTTAAATTATAAAGCTTAAAACAAACTACGCCATTGGTGACATTTTATAGTTGTCATCTTGCCCACCTAATGTGTTTTGTATACGAAAATATAAAGCGCTCACGCGTTCAAAGTGTAATGCTTAACTATCGGAATGTACATAATATTAAGGAAGCAGAGTTTGAAAATTTAAGACAATATAGCTGAGGGGAGCAGATATGGTTACAACAGGTTTGAACGTTATTCGTAGTTTGTGCTCTCAGCTCTCGCGCAAATGGTGACATGTATTTTCTGATGAATGGAATTCCGTAAAATCTGTAAGCTCATCGTAACCAGAATGATTCGCTTTACCCTAATGTTGGCATAAACGAACAATATTAATGATAGGCTTTAACTTCAGATTCGGGGATATCTCAATAATTGCGTAACCGAAAAAAGGTATGATTTTATCAAATAAGCCTAGGTTTTATATTTCAGGAAAATACGGTGGTAGAGGACTAACGAAGGATTGTATGACAAGATAAAAACTTACCAATCTATGTACAAAACTGTATTTTCCAGTCGAAAGTGTGTCCGTCTGATGTTATGTTAAATAATAATAATTCCTAGTATGATTTGATGAATGTAATTGCCATTAAATAATTGGAATGTAAATGTATATTATCACGTGTCGGTATGGGTTACGGCCGAATTGGACAATTAACTTCTTTTGATCTTTTTGATATCAAAACTTACAACAAAAGTGAATAATACTGCAATCAAATGCTTCATCTTTAATAATTTCGCAAGTTTTGTCGAAGTATCAAGTCAAATCAAGTAGTTTCGGAATTAGTTGTCGAAATGACAATGTTATTTAGTTCACAACACAGAAGTTGATATGAAATAATTTATTCCGTTCGTCAGACGTGTTGTAATTTCAGGTACTTTATAGATTGCATGTATCCATTACCTTCTGGCATTTTGTTATGTATTCCTTTAAGCGTAATATTATACTTAATAGTAAACAGGATTACTTGCCAACTCGACTGTAAAGTGTATTTTAAATGCTACAAAAAAGTTATCCCTTACAAAGTAGAAGGTATCTCGGTTTTACGTATGTAACTACTAGGTACCAGTCTAGACACTTTTTCTATGCAGCTTCTTAAGCTTGATAATTGGTGTCAGAATAATGGACTCACTATTAATATTGACAAGACTGAAGCCATTGTGTTTCATAAATGACAGGATATTCAATTTACTGTGACTGAAAATGTAATTTTAAAGGGTAGGTTTATTGAAATGGTGAATTCGTTTAAATATTTAGGTGTATTGTTTAATTCCAATTGTGCATTTTCGGTTCATGTAGATCATGTTGATAAAAAGATGACTACTGCATTAGGTAGAAGGAACTCTGTGAAAAGGTTTTTGACGAAAAAAGTAATGATAATATTGCTGAATCCTTACGTAGTATCAATTGTCGATTATTGTATAATAGTTTGGGCTGTGTGAGATATGGATCACCCTGTCCCACCTTTCCACCACAACACCACCCTTTTCTCTATTCCCTCTTCAGAGAGAGAACCAACACCACATCACATCGACTATAACTCCAGCACATGGACTCCAGTCCAGCAGTTCCAACCAGACTACAGCCCTGACCAGAGAAGAAGGAAGAGTTCGTGACCACGAGGACCCGTCCCCATCTTGTACATATTTCCCAACGTGTTTCAATTGTGTAATGTTGAGTAAAACTAAATAAATAAAAGTCTTTATTGTGAATTGGACTTGAGACTCTAGTTGTGTGTTCGGGATTATTCCGGTGATTCCAGGAAGCCTAGGATCCGACAGGAGCACAGCATAAGGGTAAATAGTCGGTCTATTCTTTGATTGAATATTTGTAGGGTCAGAGTCGGGTCACTAGATAGTCGGTTTCACAGTTCATCTGTGAAACCAGGTCAATTCCAATTGGGAACAAAGAACCTAGAGGTTTAGATACCCCAGAGGGGAGTCTTTACCGTTACAGCTGCTCAAACTCTGTTGACTTTGAATACTTTGCAAAGTAAGATTAATAATTTACTGGCAATGTTTTTTTCTGCCACGCTATTCGATGATGAGGTTATTTAAATTGAATAAAAAATTCTGTATGTACAAATCTCTTAAGAATGAAATTGATGTCCCAGAAATATTATATTTTTGTAAACTTTCTAAAATTTCTGAATGGCGAGACATTCAATACCTTAAGTTCTTTGTGAACTACAGGTATTCTAATAAGCAATAGACCTGAATTATTGGCACTTCGCCATAAATCTATAACTTTTGAAAAGCAATTGCATTCTCTGTGTATAAATTTTGGAATTCTTTGCCAAAGGAAAGCAACTGAATTGTCATTTTCTGAGCTCTTTGAATTAGTTAAGGTATTTTTATGTACATCTCGAGTCAAGTGAAGTTAAGTGATTCGGTCAATTAGTCATCGATTCAATAGAATTTATTTATATGGTGTCACCGGACGGAGAGCAGCATTAATTTGTTAATTTTCTTTAACAAATTGTTGATCTGGAAAGACACTTAAATAAAACCAAACTTGAAACTTGAAACTTATTCTCAATGCACCCTTCCAGTGTATTTACCCGGTGTGAATCTTCCATCTGTTGCATGCATGTCTGCCTTTGGTATATTTCATTTCCATACATTAAATGAAGAAATAGGGACTTATCCTTCCCAGCAAACCCAGAACACACGTTAACAGTGCAACAGGATTTAATTTTCTGGGTTATACTTAGTGCGTAAAGCCCTCGTTCGCGTATTGAGTCTTAGAGCATGAACCGATTAGTCCTAGTCAATCATTCAAGAAAATACACACATTAATTGACATAACTGTTGAGACAAAATTTATACATTATGGTGTATTTTAACATTGCATCCTATTTGTTAGAGACGTACAATGTAGGTAGCAATGTAGGTGGAAAAAACCATAGGGAGTGCCTGTGGAACCAGAACCGGACCCCGGCACAGCGGAAAATAATGAAAATAACCATACCATCATGCTGTAATGGAACTTGCAAGATCAACCATTTCAATTCTTGTACAACGAATGGTTCATTGTATAAGCTATGGTTCCTTAGATTGTACTTGCATCTTGCCTAGCTGCGGTAATTCTTGAGGTAATATATGCGCTGGACTCCATCCCTCGTGGAAGTCGTCCTTTTATTAGACCAAAACAAACTTCAGGTCCGTCTTGTTGGTCACTCAAGTGTCTGCATTATTAATGGTATGTTATGTGTCAACTATGGTTGCAACGGGTAACAGGGAGTTAGGGTTCAATTGTGGAAAGTCTAATAAACCGAAATTTCCTAAGTGAAATACAAGCCCTCATGCGACGTTGGAGTTTCAGAGCAGAGATTCAAAAAATTATGAAAAGGATACCGCAGAAAGGGCACGGCAAAAAACTCCCGGTCAGAATTGGCTCATTTTTGGTTATGTTGTTGCCCTTGAACTCCTTAACAATGTTTGCACAGGTCCCAACACGAAATGTCAACTCTAGTAAAGGTTGACCGCCGGTCTCCTCATAACCTAAAAAATGATCCTTACAAAAGTTATTCCACTCATTGAGACAAGCAACTTTTTCCTTTTATCATTTTTCTCTACGGTTAACCCCGGATGTCACAGGTCAACGTCAACATCACGGTGTCATGATTCAACAGATTGACCTGTGACATCGGGGGTTGACCGCAGAGAAAAATGATAAAGGTAAAAGTTGCTTGTCTCAATGAGTGGAGAAACTTTTGCATGGATCATTTTTTAGGTTATGAGAGGACCGGCGGTCGAACTTTGGTGACCTCTGGAGGTCACCAGAGTTGACCTTTTGTGTTGGAACCCGTTCAAACATTTTTCAGAAGTTCAAGGGCCACAACATATCCAGAAATAGTATGCAAACCGAATGTATGTAATGCAAAAAACGTTCGGTTTTTTAGCATTCAGCATTTGTACCTCGCGTAATTTAATTGAAATTCAACTAATTTAGGTTATTTTATGCAATTTTATTTAGGTTAAGCGTGAGCAACCTTTAGTAGGAGTTTTTAACCCAAAGTAATTGAAATTCGGGAGGAAATTTGATTCTAAAAGTTGCAAAAAAATTTGCGCCATGCAAGAGTCGAACCCACTACGCCCTATCAGTGTGTCCAAACCCCGTGCCACTGTGCTGCTGCGGCAATTGTACCTTTCAGTCCAAAATAAGCTGCCTTTTTCTTCTCCTGTGAGTAACATTCTAAATGTACTATAGAAGCGAGTGGCACAATGTTGCCATTCTAAATATATATGTTAGGACGGGGCTGGTCTCGAGTCCGTCTACAGAAATTAATGTCGCCACCCGGACCCGTTCCGAGCACTGATAAGTTCCCTAATGCTACTATTAGAGCCACCTAGTCACAAGACGTGGACCTCGTGGCTTGTGACCACCTACCTACTCTGACCTACTCGAGTTGGGTGAAAATGAGAATTGAATTACGAAAGATGACTCAGTCTTGATTGACGATCATTGTTGTGTCAAACAAACTACGGCCCGGAAACGTAGAAGCAATCGTGACACATTCGTTGTCCTCGAATTGTTCGAAGAGAAGTTGGCTCGAGCAATAAAGTACTGCCAAGCGTAACCAATCCGTAGTTGCCGGACAATAAAGTACTTCCAAGCGACAACCTTACCCTGAGTCAAGGAAATTTTTGAAAACTTGAGATTTTAGAGTTGAAAAGTTAAGATAAAAAACTTTATGATTATTTTTAATGTTCGACGTTCGAGTACGTCTCCGACCTAGGCCAGATTCGGTATTTGATTGATTAATTTCAACAGTGTTTTATTGGCATGTGAGCAGTGTAATTTAGCACTATCAGGTTTGTCGTCCCTTGTAACCTGACCCAGGTAGCAGGACACAAACAGATGGACATTATAATATTTTAGTTATAATCTGCTGCTAAGCAGCCTCTAAATATTAACACCCATGCCTTCTCCGTTCATCCCCTAACCGTTTTGTCAAATCTCCTCAATAATAAACTCCAAAATATTACAACATCAGCAATACAACACCCATTAGTGAATTATGCCAGTCAAATGTGTTTTTTTTAATTAGTTATGAACCACCCTGTAGAGTCTAGATTTAGATTTTGCTTTATTCAAGTGTCAACCAATTGAACAACAGAAGAGAATACGATCATATGACTATAAACTAAACCTGTCTATGCTGCTCTCCCATCAGCGACACAATAATAATTTAATTCAATTTGATTTGATTCAATTTACATTCACTATCTCTCAAACCCATTAATTTTTGCGTCGGAAAGCACGAGGATTATTCTTAGCAATGGTATTGGTACACAGAACATTTCAGGTCAAGAAAATCTCAGAGCAGGATATCAGAAAGTGACTGTATAATGAACCTGCACCCAATAAATATTAAAATGTAACGAATTAGCTTACCGATTCGAACTATCCTGTTCATAAAGCAATTCTGAATCTTGCCAAAGTATATGACCTAGAACTCATGTTTGAATGTATGCCATTATTACGAATGTGCAAAACCCAAATATATGATTTTTACTTCCCTGTGTCCGAGTGAAAACTGATGACTTCGCATGTAGTCTCAGTGTCATTGTAATTTATTACCGATTCCCTACTGGAAAAAAATTATATAGACGTTTTATGTGTAAAGCTCTAATGCATGGCAGGAAGCTGCATAGGTCAATATGTCTCCGCGTAGAATTGGTTGAGATCTGCTATTGTGCAAAATAAATGCTGCAATTGCAGTCAGGAGCGCGAGTGTCAGCACACTGGATGTGAAATTGGTAGATATTAATCATTATGTTTTTGTAATTTGATTATCGCTGAGCATGTTATTTGCTTGCCGACCATTATTTTATATTTTAGTGTCAATTATTTCCTAGAACTCTGTTGTCTGAAGATTACGGGTGCAATTATTTACGTTGATGATTGCCACCTGAATAAAGTCCGGTAGGGGAGGAGTCATGTGTGCTTGTTTTTTAAGCATGTTTTTCTCTCCAGAACAGGATGGTAAATATATATATCCCAGTACTAAGCACTTTTGACAAGATGATTGTTCGGCACAGTCCATAACTGAAATTATATAATGACAAAAAGCGGCTTCCACAGACTGAAAATTAGTCTCTAGTACTAGAGATCTAAATGTTAGCAGGCTAACCCATTATATTAAAATGTTGGATTTGGTTCTGAGTCGAATCAAAATACTGACTATACGTTTATGTTTAAATTATGATATTATTGAAGGCAGTCAAGAGTTTAGTCTAGTCGAAATATCTATAAGCATGCTCTAATTAAATCGTCTTCTCACCAAGTGGGTGTCGTTCGTACTGGCCAATTCGTTCATATGCAGAGCAGCCACCAAAAGCCAGCGGGCAAAATAAAATCAAAACGTACAAAACTTGAGCTCTAGAGGTCTTGACTTCTAGTCACATATATCTATCTAGAGGCATTCCTATCTATCTTCCTATCTAGAGGCATTGATAGGAAGAATGGCTACAAGCATTCCTTATACTTCAAAAGCCGCCTCAACTCATTCGAAAATGTAACAAATTTGTTACTATTGAGTTAAAAAAAAGTTTTGTTCGAAATCCGATTATTCCATTAAAATTTTTATTAATTTAATAAACTGTCCGTTTATGTCATCCAAATTTAATTTAGGTGTCATTCCTCCTATACTTTTGATCCAAAAGTTTCGGTTTGACAGGGTGCCGGTGACCAGGGGTAAACTCTCCAATCGTATGTACGACCATTGCAGCCTTCAATGAGTTTACACTCACTAAACCACGATTTCGCCTGCCACGCGGTTGACACGGGTTCGTTTCCCGGTCGATGCACTAAAATGTACGAAACATGGCCAATCGCGGAGATGATACTAATAAAGTGCCAGAACCAAACAGGTGAATAATTAATTCACAACTTTAATAGATTAAGCTAAATGAATTTCTGGGAATTGCCTGAAGAGCTTTCATTTCTAATGGCTTGGATTCACTTAAAATGCCTATGACAATCCCGATTTTTAGTAGTTCAGAAGTAAGAATGTACTGCCGTTGAAGAGTTGATCAATTAAAGTGAGCTTCGCTCTGTCCTCCATGTAATATAATCCTCCAACCGTGAGACGAATTAACGGGATAGAGTAGCAGATCCTATTAGGAATGTTAGTTCGGCGCCGGTATTTTCTCCAGCCCTGATTGCATGAAGACTTCATGAATTGTCGGAATTCTTGAGAAGAGGCGAATATACTACTCATTGCCTTAGTTGCCGGTATCAACAATGAGTTAGCCACGACTATAACCCAGACTATGAAGCAATATACATAGATGTTCATCCCATCCTTCAGTCGAATTGCGCAGAATATTCCAACATTCCAGTAATGCAAATCCCCAATTTTGTAGCTGGTAGATACGTACTACCAATACTTCTGTTGAAAGTTGTGCTCAGAATGTACAGAGCTCGATACAAGTTCAAGGAATTTGGTATCTTGATAACTGAACGTTGCGATCTGAAATTATTTTCATTATTGGAAAATATCACTAGATTGTTATAAATTAAATGTAGAAAATTATTTCACCATTACCTCAACACTTGTAGCCAGAATAGCGTGCTGAAGATGTATATGTGAATAATCAATATGAAAATGACAGCTAAGATCATGTAGCTTGTGACCAGCAATGACTCCAGCGCACCACACAGACCCCAGAACATTCTTCCCTGTATTTCCGACACCTCTGCGAAGACTGAGTAGAAATGACAAGGATGTCTCGGGTCAACAAAGAAGCAAGCGGACATAGTTGGGATCGCGGAAAGGAGCAAAATCACCATGGATACGAATAACCTTTCTCGAATGTTTGGTTCAGCAAATCCCAATGCGAGACAGCTCTTACCTACATATATTAAAATAAATCAAAATATTAATGTTGAATGCAAAATATAAAACAGACATTTGCATCACTATATACTATAATGTATGTTCTAATCATAGTTAGGACTACCAAACATAGCGTTGAGGCCCATTATTTGATTGAAAATAATTGCGATTCCATCAGAATGAAGCAAGATTGTTGTTAGCGTGATGCAGAATGCAAGGAAGTAAAAGACTCTCATTGAATGGTACATTAATCCTTCCAAACTTTTGGTGGCCTGATAAAATTCAACTGATTTCTGGAAACGGAGAACTGTAAATGTGAGGTACAAATATGTAACCAAAGCTAGAATTTTAAGACAATAGAGCTTCCATTTTGACTTTGGTTTTACCAAACGCGAATCTGATTTATTAAAATCATGAGGCAATTGACCAAATCTGCAGAACAAGTCAAAAGAGAAGTTAAATATTTCCACTTCTAGCAAAGTCAGCATTTTGCAGACAGAATTGATCAAACATGTCAATCGAAGAATTCTTGGGATGAGGTAATGAGGCAGCCACGAGCCGCAAGTAATACCTTATATACTCAGAAAGTTCGAATTGCTCAATTCGCATACATAATACTGAAGAAGACGCACTTTATTAGTACCGTAAGAAGCTAGATCTCTACAATTGAACCCGGTCTCAAATACTACGAAAATTAGAGCCCGGCTAACTCAAACATTCCGACTTGTTCTTTAACTATACGCTTTATTAAAAATCTCAATAAAATCTGTAGTTTCCCCATTCAGGTAGATGAATGTCGGAAATAGATTAGAGAAAGACGGCAGAGGAACAAAAATAATCAGTAGAAAGACTGATAATATATTTTAGACAGAATTTTTTGAGAGCTACGAGACTGAGAGTCTCCTGCTAGAGTATAGTTCGAAACGCGAGACAATTATTGTTTTTGCACAACCCGGTGCCAGCACTCGATTTGGCAAATCCAGATAAGGCGCTATTAGAACTTTTACGGTATCTTATTATCTTCATCATTGTAATTATCTCAAATTAGTGGACGTTCAAACCAAAGTCTAACTAGAGTAATTTACTAATAGGCAATGGTAATTTGAGTACAGTTTCACAAGTGATACTGGCATACCCAAGCCCATGTGCTAATTACGCTTTTACTTAAATAAGTAATATGCAGGATCACACCTAAATTTCGCCACTCGTGAAGAAGAAACCAATCAGAGAAGACGAACAAAACCTGAGATATACACTTCGCATTGAAAATTATTAACGATCAACTGATTACTCCGGTTGAAGTCCGAAACGTTTAGAGACGCCGGCAACCTCAAAAGAATCGACTTGTAAAGTCTTTTATTTTTTCGCTTTGGAATAAGTTTTCGGCAAAAACACACCCAACATATTTTTTCTATAGTAATTCAACGATGCTATATTTTCGTTATATGTTTAAGCTTCTTATAAGACAGTTTGTTGGACGGGTTGAATTCAATCGATTATCGCCTCAAATTCAAATATTGCTGTTCATTTCGTTCATAAACGTGTTGTCCATAAGCACAGACGTTCTCCAGACTGATGAAAAAGAATTCAAACGTCGCATTGAAATATAGCAAACAAATGGCCTCGGTAAAATTTCCGAAAATATTTGTCTAGTGTAATGTGGAATAGTCGTCCACATTATTTATGAACCACCCTGTAGCCATGCGCGGTCCGACTCCAGATAGCTGGAGTCTGAGCCAAAGTCGATGGACTGGAAATCCAGTCCAGAGTGAGTCAGTCAGTCGAGTTCGTCTCAGTCCAGCTCCAGCCCAACATTGCCTGTCTCTGTGTCTGTTGCCTGCCTGCCACACTACCTTACTTTATTTGGACAAAGTGTCCAAGAGTCGTCACCAGCCATCGCCTACCGCCGAATCGCCCTTGCCCTGGTCTCCTGCCCGGAAACCGGTACCGCAAACCACCACCGTCGTCAGCGCCTGGTTGGGATTCTAAATCCCCGTAAGTTTTCCGTTTAAAACGCCAGACCCGCCTTTCCCATTAACGACCCCTATTGACCGCCCGCCAAGCGGTCGTCCATTTTACACTAGTGAGTGAGTTTGGTGAAGAATTGCCCGTGGACGTACCTTTAAAGTGTCCCAACGCCTCCACGGCGTTTGCATTTTTAAGCGGAATAGCTACCTAGTTCCTACACGTGATTCGTGACAATATTCGTATCTCAGGATTTCTCCCACTCACCGCGATTGCGTTTCAGGAGGAGGGGCACAGTTTATGCGTCACCCTGTACACAGCAATAATTGGCAATCCCTTGTGAAAATTCAGGTAGAAGTTCTAGCAAATGTTGAGAGAAGTAGTAATAATGTCATAAATTATTTGACCAGAAATGAAACGAAGTGTCTGGTTCGCTTTTGGGCAGCCATACCCATAATTACAATGATTATACATTTGCTGTTTCCACACTTTCCGAAGTAAGGACCACCTATTTTCAAATACCTTCAACTATGTGTCACCACATTTGAGTAATGCTGAAAACAAAATTATTCAGAAAGCTTGGGACAAGGGGACATGGTCCGCGCCCACTAATCATTAATTTTTTAAACGCACATGTAATTGCGAATGACTTGTAAGATTCATAGTTTAGCTTCTAAGCACTTTTAGATCTGGGCTTGTTTTTTTTGCAATAGCGAATATCTGTGTAATTTGCTAATGCCTTTCTCATAAGTCATAACCCCGTCTGAATGTAAAATATTCTTTACAGTATGAATTTTCGAATATATTTTCGGACTGCCAGTTTCGTTGCGTTAAAACCCCCGGAAACTGCGTTCATTTAGTAGATTGTACATATTCTGAAAGGAAGCTTTACTGCAATAAATTGTTTATTCTTTGAGTGCTCTCCGACTGACTAGAAAACTACCCACTGTATGAAAACTGATTTAGCCTTAATATGACAATTACAATTCTAAAGTACTTATTGTCTCAAAGTAATATTTTCGATGGATTTCACTAGATACCTTTTCAGTTTCAGTTCTGGGTTCGTTGAGTGTGGTTCTTCCATTTTCTTCGCTCCTGGAATTGGGACTCACAAAGCGAATCTTGTTCTATCAG
>JAQFYE010004017.1:0-14114 GCA_034694305.1 Protaphorura glebata
AAGAATAATTTAATTTTAAACTCCAGCGCGAGGAAAGAAAATTCCGTATCATTAAAAAAAGTAAACCAGTCCGCAATGTTATTGGATTGTTAGGGTTGGGTCATAATTTTGGTGTTATGGTGGCATAATGTAAACATGGCGCTAGTGTAAGTACACATTGCGGAATTGAAAGTTCGTTTATTCTACGGAGTACTTTTCCTTTTACGTTTTTGCTTTTTGTAATCCTTTTACGTGTGAGGTCGAAATTTTGTCACAGTTAATAGCGTCTGATGCGACACGTCTTTTAAACGGTCGTCCTCTACACTCGTAGTTGTAGCTATAGTTTGTCACAACGATTTTTCAGATATTCATAAAAAATTCTCTGCCTATGAGTTTATATCAGTTCGCATCCCCTGACACGAACAACTTCAAAATCGTCTGCACAAACGATGTACTTTATTTTCACCTTCCGTGAAGTTTTGCCCGGAAATCAATACTTTGTGTTATAATATTAAATGGATATTATTGAACTTATATTAGGTATATACATTCAAATATGCCAAGTTATGAAGTTTTTTATCTCATAATTTATTATCCAAACATTTCAACGGTTTCCTAAAAAATATTTTCCGATTTAAAAAAAAATTGGGTCTTGAGATTGCTCTTGAAGAAAATTCCACGGGATATCCCGCGCTAAAATATTAAGAACAGGGACTCCTCTCTGCTCATTTTTTTAAAATTTCAATTTACTTATGTTTCATATTCTTTTTTCAATTTTTAAATCATCTTCGGGTCTTGTGATTAGTTTTGGGAAACAGTTCCACGGGATATCCCTCTTCGGTGTGGAATATAAATCATTGTGTAAACCTTCAAGGCACAAGAGTTTGCTATTCTCTGCCCCATTTCTTATAAATTCAAAACTGTTGTCTAATTTTCTGGATATACGGTTCAATGTAAGGCGGATGCAATTATTTAGTATGCAAATCCAAATATTTAAGTTAAGTTTATTTATATACGTTTAAGCCTGGAATGCCTTTAAGCCTGCGGATGCTTTCCGTGCACTTCGCTATCTCACTCATGAACTAGGTTCAGCCAAAGTAGACAGCTAATTAATAGAGCATTTACTAATAGGCAATCATTTGGAACGGGCAACTAGGTACCTAAAGATTTCACACAACCTTCCTGACGCTATCGAAAAATCCAGTGGTAACTTTAAAAATGTTTAATGCAAGCCATTGCGATAGTGTTTTTAGGATAGGTGACAATAAATTGTTCCTTATAATATTTGATGGAGATTGTGGAAAATATTTGGCAAAGTCAACTTGTTTGAAACAAGGCAACGATGATTAGGTGAAGTTATAGTACAAGCGAATGACGCCCCACGTCATTCGTCCGAATTAAACGAAATGACTGCGCCACTGAGCGAACAAAAGAACAGATTCGCCGTTGGGTAACGGTTTAACTCATTCAATTAACTAAGAAAGCGGGAAGCTAGAAATTCGAGCGAGCGACTGATAATATAACTGTACAACTCTACATAATTTTCTAGATCTAGATCTAATTGAATAATAATCACAATGTACGACACAAGGAATAAGAAATAGTGGAACAAGCAGTCGTGGTCAATCTTGAACATTCTCGGTGATGTTAAGCACATGGTTCCCATTGAGGCGATTTCTCTCCTCTCCAGCTTTGTCGCCTTTAGCGCATTTACTTTCTCAAGGTGAACACCAAGACTCCCTCGAATGATTCTCTTCAACATTCGGAACTTGACAGGATGTCCAGCAAATGCAAAGGGCAAATAAAGGAATCGGAATAAAATGGTAAGAAAATTCTGTCCAAAGAATATGCTGAGAATGATGAATCCTCTGTTATTAATTGTCCCGAACAAAGTTGGTAGTATTATGACAGAAATTGACGCCATGTGAAACAAGAGCACTTGCGAAAGCTTCATTCAGATGACCTGTAATAAAATCAATAACCATAACTTGCAATATTGTACCAAACTATGATTTCTTTGCAGCTTTTCTAATACATGTAACATATAATTCCGAAGGGAACATCATTTACACTGTACGAGATTTATATTAAGAAACAAACCCATGTATTTTCGGAATGATCGGTAGAGCAGAACGGCGTCACTCCTTGTCTTCCAGAATTGTCCCTTCTTGATAGCATTTAAGTAGAGAGAGAAGTGTGTCGCAAGTTTGAAGAACATGAAATCCATGGAAGAAGACATCCCCATCCCACTAACATAGCGTAAAATTCAGAGAGAATTATCAATGCTCGTACTGGACCCTCCAAAATTGATACATCAAGCCATCGATCCTCATCGTGAAGTGTAGTGGATTTCATTGGTGGCAGCACAGAATACATCAGTACAGGAAATCGCGGGAAGCCTATGAGTATTACGAAATGTAGAATCCCGGTGGTCCAGCGTGCGAAGAGACACAATTGAATATGGCCTCTTCGAATTTTTATCCAAGCGTTGAAGTCATCTTTGCATTCAATCAACTCTGCGCAATATTTTAATTATTATCAGTCCCATTGCCTGTTGAAATTGTTCTCTTATTATTATAATCAGTTTAGATGTGCTACGGACAAACTGCAGACCTAACTTTACTGCACCCGGCTGAGAATAAAGGTTAGGAATATCACCCAAATTCCACCCAATTGAAGTCAATTTTGTTATTATACTGAACTGTTTGGGCTATAGAACTTTATGACATTAATAAAAGATTCTCTTACTCTGACTCTGACTCCGAGTCAAAAGGGGGAATAACCTCTAGGTCCAACGTTTTCGTCTGCAGGAACGGAAATCAGATATTACTATCACGATAATGCTCATGGCGACTAAAATCCATAAAACCAACAATACATATTTTCTAATAATTGTACTCCGAGCTAGAAAATGCGTCAAAACTAATAAAATATTCAACAAAGTTTAATTTAACGAATTTTAATGCTACCTATATACTATGTAACACCGCTAAATTACATTTTCAGATATAATTATGTCAGGGGTAGAAAAGTCTGGCGTTCTCGGACATTATTGAATTTTCAAAAGGCCCGAATGCAGAGTGCGTCGAAGTAGGGTGGCTAAAGGTATTTATAATTGTAAGAAAGACTCAGGAAGCTGTCTACTGGTTTAAGAAGCGATCGCAGAAGAGATATGGAAGACTTTTACAACTGGCCCTACCATGCACTCAAAATTGCCTGACTCTGGATCTGCTATTTAGTTCCCGGCACTAATGTCCAGGTCGACCCGCAATACTGCACTGTTAGTTCATATTGCGGGATTCATTGAAGAAAATTTGGAGTTCACGAGCTGTCATATGGAATCTTCAGTCAAAAAACTAGGAAGTCCTGCTTCTGGGTGTACAGTTTCTGCATGTACTTCAGTACACTGCATGTGATAATGGTTATTTTTGATTTTTATGAATTCTATGCAAACCATACCCGTCTATTGTAGCCCTAATTTGTATGTGGATGATACTTCGCTTATGTCTCCATGTTTTCCTAGTGAAATTGTTGGATGTATTACGAGAATGTAGTCAGATATTGGTAAATGCATGATATGAAAAAATTGAAATCCGCTTGAACTGAGTGACGTAATGACTGAATGTATTTTGCTTGGGTCACTTGCTTAAACCGTATTGGTAAAATCAAAATGAAATTGAACGATGTAGAAATTGAACGAAATGAATATATGAAGTTCCTAGGATGTGCACTAGACACTACCTTAAACTTCATGAATCATATAAATGCCATCATGGAATTTATATTAGTGGTCCCATCGCGTATTCCGACGAACTTGACTTTAGCTCTGAGCCTCTGGTCTTGCGGCAAAGTTTCAAATTAATGAGATAAGAAATGCCCCCCCCCCCCCCCCGCGAGAATGCTGATACCACAAATACACTTAAGGACCGTCGTATAGCTCAGTAGTACCGCATTCAAATAATGCCAATAATAACAAAGTGCCTAAAAATAATGATATATCATTTGCTATTGTGTAAGACTTGCGACAAAACTGGCTGGACTGTAATTATAGAGTATGCCGGATCATTATCCAAACAGTTACCCGGGCAAGCGTAGTAGTAGAAAGATGAGTCAGTTATGTGTTACCTGCCAACCGTGCTTCCAGGCAAATCCATGACGAAATGATCGTCGAAATTTGTTCACCGTAAACTTTGTGAGTAAACAAGACGCCATTTATCACTAGAAGCTATAGGGTTTGGTTGGTCACTAGTGCATTCATAGGAATGCACCATTCGTCTAGGTTAGGTAATGTAGATAATAGTAATTAGGGAGGCTGTGCCTCATTATTGTTTACTTATAACCTTCGCCATTATCTGGAGTCAACGGAGTTCATCAAGTCAAGACTTGGACGAAACCTGGAACTATGGACTCATTCTCTCCCTGACTCTTGAGTGAGTGGCTTGCTCAGGAGTTGATCCTAAATTACCGGCAGTGGCTGTAAGTATTATTTGTATAACGAACTTGAGTTTAATAAATAATTGTTTCATAAGAATCGTCTCGCATTCGTTATTGCATTGAAGTTGGCGACAGTAAGAACCCCTAACTTAGTAGTAGGGACCAAACCCTTACAAAGCCTGGCAACATACAGAACTGGTAATAGTTGTTCTGTTTGATCCGTTTTGGAGTGGTGGTTGGTAGATGTAAGACAAGGAATAGTTGCTTCAATGTAAGGATTGCCAAGTAATAGCAGCTTCATTTAAAGAATGTTGAATCTGCTCCCACGCTTTTAAATAGCCGAATTTCTCGAACGACCGTCCTCCATGCGAAAGTACCCCATTTGCAAGTTAGGTCAAAAATTGTTTTGTATGTCACAATCCCTTCTGCAGTCATATTTTAAATTTTTTTAAACAACTTTTAGAATTTCAAAAATACCAGTGCAGCCTATATCAGTAAGTGTTTTGCTGACAATCATAATACGCTTGTTTGCGGTGGTGCTTTTATAGGAGTAACTTTAAGTAAGTGTATTCCACTTGAACACAGGGTGGTTCATGAGACTCGGTCCGTTTTTCATAATCCGTGGGTCAATGATGTAATATGTAATGTAATGTTATCGTTTCCAGTACGCACTATCCTTGTATGCCAAAAATTTAAAGAAATGCATGTAAATTCACGGAAGAAGACTATTGGGCTGTATCCAAAGAAATTCGACAATTCATTTCAGGTTGGGATTCGCTGAAAATGTGAACCACCCTGTATCACATAGGGGGAAATGGGCTAATTCGAGCCACTGTGGGAAAGTGTGCCAATTACGACCATTTATCACGTGGGGTAACGCGGAAAAAAACTCCTCTCCCTGGCTGAAATTAGCACACCATCTCCGCTTCACATGTCCGTTGGAGGGGTCAAGTGCATTAAGATAGGCTGGAATTGGCACACTTGTCGTTTATGGGTTAATTTCTCCATAACCTCAAAAAGTGTGCTAATAACAGCCACCGCCATTTGTGCGCATGTTTCTTGGTTGCCATGCCCACGTAGTTAAGAGGTGGCCGTAATTAGCACATTGTCTCCATGGTGGCTGGAATTAGCACACCCCACCTTAAGTTAAAGTAAATGTTCTGTTTTTCCTGGCATAACTTGACTTAGAAAGACTTAATGAGTGACATAGAGAAGACAGAGTAGTGGAGTAAGAAGAGAATTATACGGTTTCTCAACTATTTAAGGAAATAATTAAAGCCTATCTGCATATTATGCCATATCCAAATCAGTTATTTCCACAGAGAAGATAAAGAATCAAACTTGAAATGAGAGTATATTTAGAATTTTAGCGCAAGCAGCAAAAAAGGATATTCCATATTATCAAGTAAAGTTTTTTTTATCAGACAGTTGTGGTTGCGTCATAATTCTTCTAGACATGCTGTTATTATTGTAAGTATCGTTCTTCGATACTTACAATAAGAATTGTAAGTGCGTTCTTCATTACAACGTGGTGTATATAGATATAACGCAGGGTGGTTATCAAGGGGTACCTGTTATCGAATTCGGAGTCCAAAGTGGTAAATCCACAACCAGAAGAGTGGAGGGATAAACATTTATACTGGCCTGGCATCCATTAATTGGGAATCCAAGTCGCCCTTTGAGCCACTGAGCTATCAAAGGAGATCTTCATTCTTCCTATCCTCGTAATGATATTTTATGTTGTGGATCATCACAAATTTTTGCTCCTACGCTTTAACGTGAAGCTTTCCAAAGAATGCAAGATATTACATGACATGACATGTTAAAAGCAAAATTGTGTAGTGTCAAACCATCATTCCATCGCATAGTTATAGCTATAGCCGAGCACAACCCGAAACAATCGATTCGAGTCGAGTCATACGCAACTCGACTCGACTCGTGACTGTGACTCGACTCAAAAATTTTGAGTCATATTTTTGCTTCTAGTGTTTAACTTGAAGCTTTCTAAAAAATGTCCGACATACATGATATGACGTGTAACTATCAAAATTGTGTAGTGTCAAACTTTGTGCATCACATACTATTGGTTTACAAGTTCTTAGACGCACATATAGTATCCCCACGTATTATCATTTTGATACGGGAATTAGTGTAATTGGTCATAAGCCGTATAATAATTGACCAATTCACACTTACCGCATTATTGACAATTATAGTAATTTGCGTTAATCCTCAATAACAAGCATAACATGAAGTGATTATAGGAATTGTTCTGTTGGTTACCCCGTCATCCGCTCGTCTAGTCGCACGTGTTATGATATTTCCTAACTTTTCTGCCTTATATACCAGAAAATCAATATTAAAAGCAAAAGCCACAGACATCTGATGCGTTATAGCCAACTGGCCAAATGTAGATCTCCACAAGGTTTTCAGTTTAGATCTAACTGAATAATGACGACAATGTAGGACACAAGGAACGCGACATAATTGAACAGACAGTCGTAATCAATTTTGTACACTCTCCCCGATGTCATGCACATGGTTCCCATTGCAGCCATTTCTCTCTTCTCCAACTTTCTTTCTTGGCGTTCATTTATTTTTTCCAGATGGTGATCACGACTACCTTGAATATTTGTCTTCAAAGATTGGAACTTGAGTGGAAGTCCAGCAAATGGAAAGAGCAAATAAAAGATGCGGAATAAGATGAAGAAGAAATTCAACCCAAGGAATATAGTCTGAACAATGTATCCTCTGTTATTAATTGCCCCGAACAAGACGAGTAGTAGTGAAACAGTGATAGTTGACATGTGATACACGAGAGCATTTGCGAATGCTTCATTGAACTGACCTGAAAGTACATACGCAATTCATTACCTTTCACCAATTTTTCTAGCAGTCGTCAAATTTGCAGGCGCAAATTCAATAAAAACAAACCCATATATATCTGGAACGATCTGTAGAGTACGACGGCTTCAATCCTAGACGTCCTCCAGAATTGTTCTTTACCGAGTGCTTCCAAATAGAACGAGAGGTGTGTCGCAAGTGCTCCTAATTAAATCCATAGACGCCAAACTTTCCCATGTCAATACGACAATGTAGAATTCCGGGACGATTGTTAATGCTCGTGCAGGAGCCTCCAGAGTAGACAAATCGAACCATCCATTGTCACCATGAAATGACGTGTATTTCATTGGTGGGAGCACAGAGCTCAGGAGTCCTGGAAATCGTGGTGACAATAGGAGCAGAGCGAAATACCCGATCGCGGTTGTCCAACGTGCAAAGAGAATGAGACGAAGGTGGTGCTTGTGTTTTTTTACCCAACTTTTTAAATCATCTTTGCAGTCGACGAGCACTGCGTAAAATTATAATGGAGTTATATTCAGAGGGAAATTAAAGAGCATATGACGCAGGTATCTAATCATGACAATACCTGCTAACTTTGCATCCATACGAATCCATGACGATACTAGTGTCGCAATTTGTTCGCCGTAGATCTTGTGAGTAATGAAAATGCCATCCAACATTAAAATCCAGATGGAGTACAAAAGGCGTAATAATAGCTCTATTTGAGCCTCTCTGATGACGTCGTTTGTATTGATTGTGTGCGCAAGAAGGAATAGTTGCTTCAATCCAATGATTCCCAAGTAACAGCAGTTGAATTTAAAAATGGTTGAATGTGCTCCTTCACTTTTGACTAGTCGATTATTTGTAACGTTCAGTCTCCAAGGAAATGTCCCCCATTTGGATGTAAGGTCGAAAATTTGTTTGTATACCTTGATTCCTTCAGTTGTCATTTTTTGGATTTTGGAGAATATGGGACCAATTCGGGCGAAGTAAATTAGTAGACTACGGTGATGTTCCAAACGTCTATGTACGTTTCAAACCCAATTTTAAATATAGGTACCTTAGAATATTATACAGCGCGGCTCATCAATAACGTGTTGGAGTTGAAATTCCCTAAAACGTGATCCGGTCTCTGAAAATTGAACTCATCGGAAACCCCGGATGATTTTGACTTATGTTTTCTAGGTCACTCTGTATTAAACCACCGGTAAGTATTCGGCACACGCCAAACCAGATTTTAATGGCGTACAATTACTAGTGCGACAGAATTGTATTCAAAATATGATGATATTAGAAAAATAATGATGATTGACTGTAATATGGGTTAGGTATGCGCGGTCATTCCATCATTAGAGTTAAATAGCTTACAAAACCTAATTAAACTGGAGGCTAATTACTAAAGTGTCAGATTATTATATGTATTTGACTTTGAGTTTGAATTTGAACAATAAATTAAGTATTAGCATGCCACCACTAGAAATAATTGACATAAACCTTAACAGCATGGAGGCATGGGGCAATTATCGCGTTAGGACTAATTGGGCTAATTTGCAAGTGGGCCATGGTCACCTCTTGCCTATATATTTATATTTTAACGGCATACAGGATAATTTTATAAGCAACTACTGTGTAGTGCTGAGAGGTAAGGATATTTTATGTTTTCCTAATTACCCCGGATACCCCGAACGTATTATTTGGCAAAGAAACGAAAGACGAGTTCAATAGTTTTATTTGTACTAATAAATTTAACAGAAAAAACTTTATAGAATGTATTCAAATAATAAAAATAAGATATTTTATTTACTTAATGACACCGAGAATCTTGAAGAGTGGATTTGCTTCTGAATCTGCAACTTCTGTGCTCCTCCCAGCCAACCATTTGAAAGCATCAGTAAAAAATCGATTTTGTGTTGCTCCACCAAAAGTAGCAGAAAGATCAGCATTTCCATTTGAATAGTCAATATCATTATGTCCAAAATTGACATACAACATTTTGTAATTTTTATTTGTCCAAACAACGGGATAATATCCTGAAGTCCAAATTCCACCAGAATCTGTGCCGAGAGGAAAACTGGCTGGATCGATTGAGATGAGGATATCAATGTTAGGATTATTTCTCAAGTCATTGTTCCAAGCATACCACTCATTATGTTGAGAAGTAAAAAGAATTGGAAGATTTCTAGTTGCTGGATGATTCAGATTTTCAACTTTCAAAATAGCTGGTGTTGGTTTCCAAGTATTTCTTTGGAAATTTCCAGAACCCAAAAATGTATTGTGATACCAAGCATAGCCATTAGCATTTGTGGTGAATCCGGATACATGGAAGCACATAACGCCGCCACCTCTTTCAGCGAATCGTTGAACGGCAGCTTTCTCAGCAGCAGACGCGGATCCAGGACCATCATCAAGGAATAAAATGACATCCACATTGGCCAAGTAATTGTCGTTCAAATTACCCCAGTCTCTTGTGTTTACGTAAGTGAATCCATGTTGACCTTGAATGGTCGGTAGAAATCGGTTGGCTTCGTTAGCAAAACTAATATGAGCTACGTCCCAGGTTCCACGCCAAAAACCTACCATTCTAAACTCTCCTGGCTGACCATCAATGATCCCTACAGTTGCATCCCCTTTGTCAATGATTGGACCGGTAGACCCCTTGAACCAACAGGTACCCCCTTGGTAATCGTTCCAGGCATAGGCCCGACAACCGGAAATGGATGAACAGAGACCACAACACTGGTTTTCGGCTACACCCGCCCTCGAACTTAGATTTGGTACGTTAATGTCTTTTCCTGGCTGACGGCTGCATGTTTGTTGGTAGCTTAAGGCAACGAGGGACAAGACTAGAATGACTTGTAGAGTTCCGGACGACATGGCTTGGCTACAGCAAAAGAAGATTAAAATGATCAATTGATCAAATTTTGCTAAATCGCATTTATAAGAATGAAATTAATTACCTGTGCAATTTCTCTGGAGAATCAGTGCGCTTTTGCCATCGGTCTTCGTTTTTATCCAGTTTTTTTAAGTGGTTTGTCAAAATAGAGTTGACAAACACCAGCTGCAAACTATTTACTGAAATATAAAGGCACGTACCCCACTACAGACTTGGCAATTGAGCAATTGGTCATTCTTGCACCTCGTGTAATCAAACCACGCGTACATTTTGTCAGGTTTCCAGTTAACAAAATATGACAAAAAACTAAAATACCTTTCCTGACAGGCATCCGAGATTAGAGCTCTAGTGGAAACGGAATGATGTAAGCATTTAGGCAATTCAAGAGCTATAACGTAACAAGAGCGAGAACTTGATCCTTAGTACAATAACATAATGGTTAATCACAGAGCCATCAATTTGAAAATAAAGTACTTCACATTACATCCTACAATCACAATCGGCTAACCATCCAGCTGGCATTTAATCAGTGAGAAATATTACTGAACATAAATCCGTTCTGCTGTGGCTGTGTTCAGATCTCGAGCCGGTCAAATCCATTAAAGCACACTGCGGATATTTCATACCATTTCTTACCGGGCTTTTCCTTAGACTGTAGATTTCCTGGCGTTATGTGCTAGTGGACGCAGTCCTGTAAAGGTCTTATAAAATTCCAATGTCCGTACGTCTGCCCGTCTGTCCGACCACAAACTGACACACACCTCTTATACACATATACTCTATATACATATACTCTATATTATACTCTTATTTAATTAACACAACATCACTTCAGAAATGCTCTACACAGGCTTAGTACAATCTATAAAGGACGCTTAATTAAT
Organism: Protaphorura glebata; assembly: GCA_034694305.1. Classification (NCBI taxonomy): domain Eukaryota; kingdom Metazoa; phylum Arthropoda; class Collembola; order Poduromorpha; family Onychiuridae; genus Protaphorura; species Protaphorura glebata. The sequence goes on from JAQFYE010004017.1 coordinate 11,035, forward strand.
TTAATTAAAATTTCAATTTGAGACAACGAATTTTTTTTCCTTTGCTCAATATGTTATCCGTTCTTCTTTCGAACGAGGGTTGACGCCCATTTCAATGAATTGTAAACATTACTACCCCTTCTGGGGGAAATAGTTTTTCATTCCTCAAAAAAATAGTTTCCAAACGTATCAAACCGCTCAATCTCTTGACTTTCAACTTCTGTTTCAGAAAACCAAACCAAAAAAATTCGACCAGTTTCTTTTCATGGGCGTTCGGAAGTCTTACCACCTTGGGGGAAAGACCAATTCCGGTTTTAACTTTTAATTCGGCCGTGTTATTCTGAGATATTTGTGAGGACACATGAGTATATGGTGAATTTTATCTCCGTCCCGTTTTCCAGGAGTACATTTCAGTGACATTTTTTTAAATTAATGATTCAGACTCATCGCTAATCGACTGAACTACATGAATTTTGACTCTCGGTTGGGACGTGAAAAGTGGAACGACGCTTAAACCAAAGATTGTAGTTCTCTGGTTGGGAAACTTTCAAATTTTGCGACACACTAATTCAAAATCAGGTTGTTGGGTTTTCGGATAAAAATATTAGTCGATTCAGGTTACATTCCGGCAGATAATGCGATGACACGTCCAGGATCACGAAGAATCCGGATATTTGACCCACCATATGATGTTTGTAGAGCTTCTTACAAATTCTCGTCCGATTGGTCTTGGCTACGGACTAAGGTTCGCTTTTACTTTTTTGCCTACATCCTTGTGGATGACCTTTCGGATAGTCGGCTGGGCCACTTGCAACTTCCGCGCAATTTTAGTTTAGCTCGGGTTATTCTCTTCACCCGTCATAAGGCGAGTTTTTCGAATAAAATTATTTGTCCGTATAATTCTGATAGTAAACAGTCTAACACAGTTTCGACAATTTGCAATACGTCTTATTATCCTGGACATCGTACTTTTCGAAGAAATGACCTCGGATTATTTTTAATCCATTTGAGATGCATCTAAAAGAAATATAACTCTGGAAAATTCCCTTACACACATTTCGGATTCAATTCAATATTTCACTTTCACTTTCGAATTATAACATTTTGAAAAAGAATTGATCGGCTCATAATCGTGACATGATCCACTGTACCGAGTTCCAAATTTGTGGAGCCACAACCCTTTGCGCTATGATTAGATACCAGTGTCCTTTATAGATCGTACTAACCCTGTAATTCCTATACGTTTCATAGGTCTTCAACTTTTCACCACATACAACAATAGCCAATATGCCACAGCTACACTTAATAGAGAGCTCCTGAAAAAATGTCTGCTTGAAGCTTATTGGATTAAAAGCAATTAGAACAAGTACCGGACTAGTGAGGTATTGAACTACCTTATCGCTTGTACGTTCAAGCACATCGGGCACTAATTCGCTCTAATCTTTGCATTTATTATTGCATTTAAAAGCAAACAGGAGTTGGAACATCCCTGAGCGCAGAGTTGATAATTCGAATTCAATTATAATTCGAATTCTAATAAAATCGAAATTATTTAAGAACCAAAATTGGAATTGGAATTGGAATTCGGATTTTTCCTATGAGTCGCCTTGTATGACGTTGGAACGGCGTCAATTTCATAGAGATGGCTAAATTGGGGCCTTTTCAATGAAGGTGGGAAGTTCAATTTTTGTATTTCTTACAATTTTTCGGCCGTTTGAGAGTCGCCTCATCTGACTTTAACCAATTTTGCTACCAATACTCGTTGCACATGTACACCTGACCTGACTAAAAATATGACGGGGACGCCATCCAGAATCAGCATTTTATCTACATAAAGGAATCTAACGTCCAAAATAAGGTTCTCTTCTCTTCAAAATTAGCATTACTCTTACGGGATAAACAATGAACAAACAAGATAAATTTTCTAGTAACAACCATTACAACATGTGCTAATTTTGAAGAGAAGGGAAAAGGAGAAGAGAATTCTATTTGGGGCGAAACAATTGCAAGTGTAAATATTGTGTAAAAGATTTTACTGAAAAAGTTATTTTTAGAGGAGAAAGAATTAAATTCGAATTTGAATCGAAATTCGAATTCGAATTCAAGAATCTGAATTACGTTTATAATTGGAATTCGATTTCAAATTCAAGAATCTGAATTACGTTTATAGTTGGAATTCGAATTATAATTCGTATTAGTATCGGAATTCGAATTCAGAATCGGAAATAAAGAATGCGAAAAAAAATTGGAATTGGAATTCACAAAGATTTCCAATTATCAACCCTGCCTGAGCGTATAATTGTATGGTGTATAATTGTGGTTCCACTGTAATGCAATAACATACCTAATGTTGGAGAGATATGTTCGCCTATTGTTGCAGAAATATGCCTGTCTCTCTACATATGCCAAGCAGCAGTGCTTCCTTAATAACTCAAGCACCTAGTTACGTTAGAGAGGTGTGCTCTCCTAATGTTAAGAGATAAGCGTATCTCATTACGTGTACTAAGTAGCAGTGCTTCCTCAATGACGCAATTACATACTTGTGTAAATGAGATATGCCCTTCTTGAGATCGCTTTAAATTACCACTATCAATATTCTCTCAGCTACTCTCTCTCAACGCTATAACCACTCAATCACTCTCTGAGAAACCTCTCCGCCATCACCACCAAGCCTCTATCACTCTCTACAACCTCCCTACCATTCTGCAGTCTGCACTACCCATAATCTGCTTTCCACTGCCAACCTCTCTACCACTAAAAATTTTCACGGGCTGTCATCCAGTTTATTCATAATTTCAGAGTACACTGTTATCAATTCCGTCTCAGTGTAGTTGTGGACTCTGTGCGTGAACGTTCTCTCTTCCGTCGTTGGATATATCGGTGAGTGTAATTTTTTTACTTTTTTAAAATTTTGAATTTTTTTTAAAATTTTTTGATTTTATGAAATTGTTTTGAAGATTTTAAAAAATTTTTTTGAATTTTTTTTTAAACTTTTAAAATTAACTTTTTAAAAAATTAAGACCCCCCACCCCCCAATCTAGACCCCCCCCTTAGTCAATCTTGAGTGTTATTTACATTGATATTTACACATGCAGAAGAAT
>JAQFYE010004018.1:0-14112 GCA_034694305.1 Protaphorura glebata
TAACTACTGTTATGCACTTACAGCATAATGACCTGTCTGTATAGGGCGTTGTATTTTAATAAATTGAAATTGAAATTCTTCGCTACTCCATTAGCAGGACTAATTCGAAGAAACACACAAACCTGCTGCCGTTCGGTGTTCCGAAAATAAAATGTGAAGATTCAGGGTGATATTGGCAAAAACAAAATTGGCAAATTATTTATCTGCCAATTTCGTCCACGCCCTAAATCGAGATTGGCAAATCGATAAAAGTCATGATGTACAAATTGGCAAATCGAGAAAAGTCATGATGTACAAATTGGCAAATTGAAAATTTATTCAAAATCCAGGAGAAAGAAAAAAGTATAATGAACAATACTAACAACAAATGATAGTCACTGATGGTCAGGCACAAGTTTAGCAATTGTTTCTATCCATTTTTTAAGAGATGAAAAATTTGACTTATGTCTATATGCTTTGCATAGTTCTTGTAAGGTATGGTTCATTCGATGATACCTCCTTCCCTGTATTCTTGGTAATCCGCCTGGTCTCATTATTTTAGCAACTGAATTTTTTGTGCGCGTTGCTCGTGCAACATGGCAAGGATAAATCACCATAGAGGTGGCCGTCTTAATCCTAGAACTTGACCAAAGCGAGCGTGCCATCCTTCTATTAGATTGGATGTTCGTGGAACTCCAGACTTGACTCTGTCGTGCACGTTCCAAAACTGTATGGGGAACAATGGATGAACAACGAATTTGCCAACGTGGACATTCAAAAATAATTTGCCAATTTGGATTTGCCAACGTGGACATTCAAAAATAATTTGCCAATTTGGATTCGCCAACGTGTTATTTGCCAATATGGACAATCGTTTGCCAATTTGGTTTTTGTCAATATCATCCTACACCAATTTGAACACTCGTGTATTAATTTTTGTTTATTTTCACTTAACAACTGATTTTAATCCATGAGACAAATATGTCAAATCACAAAGCATAGTAATAAATAAACCAAAATTTCACTGCAGCAATCAATCGAACGATTCCTTTTGTTATGGGGTATTAAAGGATTCTCATAAAATCGCATTTGAAGTGCTGGTCTGACTTATGAAGCGATAATAGCACTGAAAAGAATTATACTCCCGGACTACGTTATGTATTTCTCTATGAGCTATAGAATTATGCTATGCTATGAGCGAAGAACACACAATTCTGTTGCGGTTCGGTGTTTCGAAAATGAAATTTGAACCCACGGGTTTTGAAATTTCTCAAGGAATCGTATTTTAAGTGCTAATTCCTTGCAATTTCGACAATGGTCATATGCATAATATGAACCACACGGAGACGTCTCTCACACCGAAACCTCACTTATAAAAATCACTTATAAAATACAGTCGGCAGCACCTTATATGTCCTATATTACTTAGACCACTCATATCAGACTACCGTGTTACGTTCATCGCTATTACATCAGCATTTGAAGAAAAACGTCATCATTCCAATCAATGCAAGTCATTCTGTCACAATGACTGCTTTGGGTTGTACCTGGTAGAGCAGCTTGCACCTTATCATTCCAATCAATGCAAGTCATACTTACAGTATGACCGTAGGAAGCAATGAACTCCAGCACTGGGAGTATACATCGCCATCTCTTAACATGGCAGGATACATCTCCTCATCTCTTTGCTTTGGAGGATACAACCCCATCCCTTAACATGGGAGTATACATCAACATCTCTTAACATGGGAGGACCTTCCCCTCCCCTAACATGGCAGGATACACCCCATCTCTTAACATAGGAGGATATATCCCCGTCTCTTAATATGGGAGGATACACCCCATCTCTTAAAATCATTCCTGCTGCTCAAATCATTCCCGGTGGTATGAGCAGACTAACTCCCTGACGTCGACAGCATGTGGTCATAAACCAGTGCCCAGTTTATGATGTAATGATTTCCAGACGTGATAACTTCGGAAGACACTTACTTACTATGCATCACGTCTCTTCAAATCGTCGTGCTCCTTATTAAGTCGTGCGACGCAATATACAGAGTGAATGACATATTGCGGATGCCCAGTCTGTTTGTCTGCCTGTCCGTGCGTTTTATTGCAAGACATGGGATTATCTCCTAAAAGTGCTCCGCACTTTTGTTGCACTGATGTTTATGCTCCAAGGCAATCGGCTGGAGATGCATAAAAAGAGCGCGTATGTTCATTTCCAAAACGAATAATACAGATCGCAGATGCAAAGATTAAAACACAGGGGAAGCAACCACAAACGAACAACGTAAAACCTACAAAGGGTTTCGAATCAACATTGTGCAAAGCATCCATTAAAATATAAATGGTAAAAACATAAATAACAAAATTTGGAAGCAATAATAGAAAATAATTGTCGTAATGAAGAGAAATGATTGATAGGCTGTTAAAATGTCAATAGAAGCGACACCTCTTAAACCAATCGGCAAGGAAGCGCAGTTCCTTAGCAGATCGAGTTATAGAAATTTGTGGAAGCAATAGTACACAATCATGCTCGCAATGAAAAGAAATTATTGATATAAGGATTAATTATAAAAGAAGCGATACTTCTTAACCAACTGCTAAGGTAGCGCAGTTCCTTAGCAGATTGAGTAAAAGAATTTGTGGAAGCAATAATATAAGATCTTGCACACAATGAAAAGAAATAAATGATATAATGATTAGTGCGATACTCCTGAAACCAGTTTGTAAGGAAGCGCAGTTCCTTAGCAGATTTATTAAAAGAAATGTGTGGAAGCAATAATACGAAAGCAAGCTCGTAATGAAGAGAAATTAATAACATGGTTGTAAATGTGAATGGAAGCGATATGTATAGCTGTTCTATATAGATGTCTACGGAATTTTCATATATAACTATTCCATATAGCTGTTGCCACCGTTGTGAGTCAGACAGATGGCCGTTCTATATAGCTGATTTCAATATTGTTTTAATCCTTGACGATTCCATATGGATGTTTCCAATATTTCCATTATATATAGCTATATGGCCGCTTCCAACGTTGTTAGTCTATATGACTGTTATAGCAGTATTGGAAATCATTGTTACAGATGACTGTTCTCTATAGCCGCATTATGTATAACGGGTGTTAAAACGGGCATATGTAGATGTTTTTAATAGTCCTAATATACCGTATATACGGTTCTATATATAGCTGGATCCAAGATTGTGATTATAACGGTTCGGGATGAATGTTTCCAAAATTCCTATAATACATAACTATTCTGTACAGTGCGTTTGAAAAGTCTTGCAACTTGCCATCGAGGCCAGCCAGCCATCGATATCAATTTCGGAATAAAGTGGTGGGAACGGGGAGTAGACGAAATTGGTCCGTCTCGCATTACCATTGGTCAACTCCTTTTTCTCGCCACTTTCATTCAAAAATTCGTTTCGATGGCTTGTAAGACTTTTCAGGCGCACTGTATAGGTTCTTCCAATATTGTTATATCTAACGCTTCTATACTGATGTTTCTAATAGTCCTAGTATACGGTATATACGGATCTATATAGCAGCATTCAAGATTCTGATTATATATGTATGTATGTATGTATACTGTTCGTATGAATGTCTCCAAAATTTCTGTAATACATAACGATTCTACATAGGTTCTTCCAATACTGATATATCTAACGGTTTTTTACAGATGTTTCCAATAATGGAATCGACAGACACATTGCTCGTCATAACCAGAACTGCACGGCTTTCTTTTAGTTTTCAACTATTTTATTAGAACTCGCTTAATTTATAAACTCGAAAATCAAAATAAATCCGAATAAAAATTATTAATATTTGCCATAACCCCTCCTCAACGGCGTCTCAGCCACTCTTTATTTCCTTGGAACCTTCCCCTCCCCTAACATGGCAGGATACACCCCATCTCTTAACATAGGAGGATATATCCCCGTCTCTTAATATGGGAGGATACACCCCATCTCTTAAAATCATTCCTGCTGCTCAAATCATTCCCGGTGGTATGAGCAGACTAACTCCCTGACGTCGACAGCATGTGGTCATAAACCAGTGCCCAGTTTATGATGTAATGATTTCCAGACGTGATAACTTCGGAAGACACTTACTTACTATGCATCACGTCTCTTCAAATCGTCGTGCTCCTTATTAAGTCGTGCGACGCAATATACAGAGTGAATGACATATTGCGGATGCCCAGTCTGTTTGTCTGCCTGTCCGTGCGTTTTATTGCAAGACATGGGATTATCTCCTAAAAGTGCTCCGCACTTTTGTTGCACTGATGTTTATGCTCCAAGGCAATCGGCTGGAGATGCATAAAAAGAGCGCGTATGTTCATTTCCAAAACGAATAATACAGATCGCAGATGCAAAGATTAAAACACAGGGGAAGCAACCACAAACGAACAACGTAAAACCTACAAAGGGTTTCGAATCAACATTGTGCAAAGCATCCATTAAAATATAAATGGTAAAAACATAAATAACAAAATTTGGAAGCAATAATAGAAAATAATTGTCGTAATGAAGAGAAATGATTGATAGGCTGTTAAAATGTCAATAGAAGCGACACCTCTTAAACCAATCGGCAAGGAAGCGCAGTTCCTTAGCAGATCGAGTTATAGAAATTTGTGGAAGCAATAGTACACAATCATGCTCGCAATGAAAAGAAATTATTGATATAAGGATTAATTATAAAAGAAGCGATACTTCTTAACCAACTGCTAAGGTAGCGCAGTTCCTTAGCAGATTGAGTAAAAGAATTTGTGGAAGCAATAATATAAGATCTTGCACACAATGAAAAGAAATAAATGATATAATGATTAGTGCGATACTCCTGAAACCAGTTTGTAAGGAAGCGCAGTTCCTTAGCAGATTTATTAAAAGAAATGTGTGGAAGCAATAATACGAAAGCAAGCTCGTAATGAAGAGAAATTAATAACATGGTTGTAAATGTGAATGGAAGCGATATGTATAGCTGTTCTATATAGATGTCTACGGAATTTTCATATATAACTATTCCATATAGCTGTTGCCACCGTTGTGAGTCAGACAGATGGCCGTTCTATATAGCTGATTTCAATATTGTTTTAATCCTTGACGATTCCATATGGATGTTTCCAATATTTCCATTATATATAGCTATATGGCCGCTTCCAACGTTGTTAGTCTATATGACTGTTATAGCAGTATTGGAAATCATTGTTACAGATGACTGTTCTCTATAGCCGCATTATGTATAACGGGTGTTAAAACGGGCATATGTAGATGTTTTTAATAGTCCTAATATACCGTATATACGGTTCTATATATAGCTGGATCCAAGATTGTGATTATAACGGTTCGGGATGAATGTTTCCAAAATTCCTATAATACATAACTATTCTGTACAGTGCGTTTGAAAAGTCTTGCAACTTGCCATCGAGGCCAGCCAGCCATCGATATCAATTTCGGAATAAAGTGGTGGGAACGGGGAGTAGACGAAATTGGTCCGTCTCGCATTACCATTGGTCAACTCCTTTTTCTCGCCACTTTCATTCAAAAATTCGTTTCGATGGCTTGTAAGACTTTTCAGGCGCACTGTATAGGTTCTTCCAATATTGTTATATCTAACGCTTCTATACTGATGTTTCTAATAGTCCTAGTATACGGTATATACGGATCTATATAGCAGCATTCAAGATTCTGATTATATATGTATGTATGTATGTATACTGTTCGTATGAATGTCTCCAAAATTTCTGTAATACATAACGATTCTACATAGGTTCTTCCAATACTGATATATCTAACGGTTTTTTACAGATGTTTCCAATAATGGAATCGACAGACACATTGCTCGTCATAACCAGAACTGCACGGCTTTCTTTTAGTTTTCAACTATTTTATTAGAACTCGCTTAATTTATAAACTCGAAAATCAAAATAAATCCGAATAAAAATTATTAATATTTGCCATAACCCCTCCTCAACGGCGTCTCAGCCACTCTTTATTTCCTTGGAACAACTTACTATTTCCACGGGCTGTAACTAAAACGCGATTTCTGTTTATTATTATACAAGTCTGTCGCATTCCCTAATGAGTTCACGAAGAACAAGAGCATACTAGGGTCCCTTGATGACTTTGTCGAAAGCTATGAGGAATGCGTTGTCACTTCCAATCAAAATTGGAATCGCGTTTTTTAAGGGTACGAATGTTAATAAATAATAATAAATTCCAGAGAACTGCAAAATATCAAAGATTTTATTCATAGTTTTCATGGTCAATCTAAAATTGCTAAGAAATAAATTTACAATATAAAACAAACGTTTAGAAAATCTAACCATTAATACTTTTTCGCTCAGATAATTTATTTCGAGATTTGAAAAATTATTGTTCACGAAAGCACACCTGAGGGGGAGGGGAATGTCAGAACGAGAACTGGAGATCAAACTTACTTTTCAGAGATTCTACGTTGTCAACAATCAATTTTCAACGCTCTCTCGCCCTTTTTTTAAATACAGAAACCGAGTTATGCATTTGGTAGAGATTCTTAAGTAGAAACTATGTAACAATTGTAAAATAGAGTTGAATGAATTATCTACTGTTCTGCAAAAGTCACATGGCGCATGTTATTTCAGGGCCAACCCATAAATTAACTTAATATACATGTATCAGTAGGATTGTAATTGTGAACTTATTATTTGATTGTCTCTGCATTTCGTTGTGAAGAACAAGTTGACAATCAACTCTTTAGGAAATGTTTCTCTCCAGTTTGACGTCTATCCGCGCAATCAGTCGTTTTAACATCTTAAGGACGGCTGGGAGTGTATTATCCTTGGATAATTCATAGATCTCTTAGACTCGTGACACTTGCCCCTCATCATTGTGAATTTTATTGTGCCTGGTCAAGTGATCGGGTCTTGTGAAAGCTTTCTCACAAATGTCACATTTGTAAGGTCTTTTTCCTCTGTGACTTTTCTGCCCGGTCAACTCATCCGGTCTTGTGGAAACATTTTCACAAATGTCACCCTTGTGCTGTCTCGCTCCACTGTGAATTCTCATGTGCTTAGTCAAAACATCCAATCTTGAGTAATATCGCCCGCACATGTCACACTTGTGCCGTCTCTCTTCATTGTGAGTTGTCTGGTGTCTGGCCAAGTGATCCGTTCTTGTGAAGGTCATCTCACACATCCTACACTTATAAGGTCTTTCTCCAGTATGACTTCTTTTGTGTCTGATCAACACATCCGCTCTTGTGAAAGTTTTCTCACACTTGTCACACTTGTACGGGTACTCGTCCTCTTCCTTTCTTTCAGTATTATTTTTCCAGATATCTTTCTTAGAAGTTCTTGGTTTTGGATTGGAGGACTTCCGATCTGCTTTGTAATCAAAAACACTTTCAATATCTTTGGCTTTGTCTCCTTCGGATAGTCTTTGTATTTGTTGACGAAGTGACTTTCGGGTTCCATTTTCATACTCGTAATCAAATCCTACTCCGTCCCCGTTCTGATTCTCTAAATCGGTTATGGGTGTGCAGACAATTGTTTCAATGCCTGAATCCTCACTCTCAATGGCTGATGAAGTGATCTGAGGAAATTCAATGAGCAGAGGAGATTCGCTGTCCAGATAAAGATCTCGTTTCTCTTCTGAGTTCATAAAATCGAGATCTTCTGGCTGAATAAAAGAGTTAAAATACACAGATTAATTGGTAAATAGCGTCATGTAAAGTTTGTAAAGTAATGCGGAATATATTTCGAAACTCTGCTTTATATTTATCATAAACATAACAGTAAAGGAAAAGTCGGTTCCTTAACAGTGTAGGAGCAGGGTTAGGGGTCAGTGCCACTTACCTCAGATTTAATGGCCACAGTAGACGGAGTTTGTGTCTGGACGGTTGGCAACATGACTGACGTTCAACCAATTCCTGCTTATTCTCCACGATGGCGTGAGCGTCTGGAACCAACGACTCTTTGTCAATTTTCTGCAACACAAACAAATAATAATGAAATCATATCATTCATCTACGGTCGGTATGAAGTAAAATGAATCATCGATACATATATTTGGTAGAGATTGCATTATTTTAAACGTTGGCCTCGGAAAGGTACCCACACTTGGAAAAAACTTGCACGTGATTTAAAATATCAGGCCCCAATTTGATATATTTCGAATTACATTAATCTCAACAAATAGCAAAATATATAGAATAAATTATCTCAAAATGTAATTAATTATAATTACAATTACTTGAAAAACACTTCCAAAGTAATTCCATCCACTCACAAACGATTACACAGACTAAAATTAGAAAGTAATTAAATACAATTCAAAATTAAATTTATTGAATTGCAACTGAAAATTCAATTAGAATTACGAATTGCAATTCAAACTTTTCATTCAAATTGACGTCTTGTTGTTTGTGTACAAATTGTAGAAAGATCTGGCATTTATTGGCAGAAATTAAATTATTACGCAGATAAATTGTAAAGTTAATTGGAAAACATTAAACAAAATTCAATTGCAGGTTAAAATTAAAATTACTGGCCAGATCTCAGAAAGTAATTAATTACGACAACAATTTTTGTAATTGCATATGGAATTATAATATTTTTAATATTAATTTATTTAAATTTTAAGAACAAATTAAATTTGATATCTATTAATTTGTATATTGTTACGTCAATCTTACGTACTTTGACCGTCCAAGTAACTTTCCAACTCCACTAGCCATATATTACTACAGTCTCTGAACATTTTGAAATGGAAACAAAAATCGTCAAATGTCAAATCAAAATCAAAATATATTAAGAGAAAGTCTTCAAATTTCCATATTGAGAAACCAATGAATGTTTAAATTCTTAGCCGCATTCCCGGCGCAACAGGCAACACGTCAGAGAGTTGAGAAACCGTAAAACAGAGGTGGTTATAATACAGGGTGGCTCCAAACTGGTGACCTTTAACGGACAAAAGTTGAGAGCTGTATCATTCTTGATTATTTCGTCCGATTATAGTTTGCTTTCCAATAGTGTTATTATTATTTTCTTATTTGACCTGGTGACCACAGTTTCTGCTCTCATACGGTTCATCTCATTTGATGGGCTCCGCCATCATCTTTAACTTCGGTTGGTAATATTCAGACTTGGGTCAATTACATTGGTAATTGTAATTTCAATTACAAAATACAATTACAATTACGCAATTGTAATTGGAATACATTACTACCAGAATCCCAGCTGTAATTTGTAATTGTAATTAAATATTTTAGAAATTGTGCGTAGTTGTAATTGTTATTTGTAACTGACCTTATATTTGCCTCAATTACTTTTACAATTACTTAAAATTTTGACCATCGAATACAAAGGTGTAACTCTGATGTTAGGACACATAAAATCATCATTTCAATAAAGTAATTAGAATTGTAATTTGTAATTGTAATTGCATTTTCAATTAAAATTAAGTAAATGTAAATCAAATTAATTACTTCTCCATTTTTGTCCACGTAATTGTAATTTTAGTTAATAACTTTCGAAATGTTTCCATCTATGTATTTGTAACTATAATTAATTTCAATCAGAAATGAGGGTGTAATTTGTAATTATTTATATTTTTAAAGTAATTGACCCAAGTCTGGTAATATTAAGAAATAATGATAATAACGCAAGTCCAAGGCGTGATTCACCCACTACGTTTTTTCTGCTATTATGAATTAAATTAATACATTTATTTGGAATTCTTTAAATGGAAATGAATAATGTTATAATTTGGCATAGTCTCATATTATAAACAATTACATTGTTATAACTCCACAAATCCATTGCTACTGAATCACTATAATAATTGGAAAGCAATGGCGATAGAAATAGTAGACAAGACAAGAATCGATTCGAAATTGTAGTTATTGATGAACTACCCTGTAACCCAGGTGACATTAAATCCACCAAACTCTATGAGGTAAAAGTCACATGGCAGACTTTCTCTCTGAATTATTAATCCCCGCCACATCATTTTATTTTCTTTGAAAGCTCTAAACTCTTCTTTATATTTCCGTCAATTATTTTCTTATGCTGAAAATAAAATACTAGTGGATTGTTGATTTGTTCAAATTATCAGTGACTAACAGATTTGGGATTGGTGTAGAACAGTGGACACTTGAACCGAAAAGTTCAGATTGAAAGAGTGAAAGTGGAATTTCCGTTTGGGTACGTGATTAAAATAAAATTGTATAAATTGTGTAAAATTAAATTTTTATTTCACATTTACTTGTCATCAGTGGGATATGTCATGCCTTGGTTTTTTAGGTTTATGCTGTGGAAGCTTTGGAATTGATGACTAAAATAAAATTACATCCGATCCAATCAATCCAATAATGTCTAGAAATTTCTGTTCATATTAATTAGAAATTTATTTTGAAGATTTGACGCGGATCAAACTCTGGAGGATTTATTGAAATTATCTCTGACATTCAAGTTTGGATTCGGTTGACAACAAATTACGGTTCAATGGAGGAAGTCAACCAATAATTACAAACACTTTTTAATAAGGAGTTTCCTTACGGGTGAGTTACATTACAAAAAAGAAAAATTAGGTTTGGTGTTTTATTTATATATTTCATCCCTTGGTTTATTCAATGATTCACTTACAATCCAGACTGCATTATGATAATCTCGGTAGAATTCCTTATTATTTCCTTGAAAGGTCTGAATTCCAATTATAAATTAATTTCTAAATATTAATTTATCGAAATTATATTTACAAAATAATTTCTTGACGAATCTAAATTGTAAAATATGAATTAATTTCTTAATGGCAGTATGCTGGTTACCTTGGTAATTACCAGTAATTAAAACGACCCGTAATTAGCATGTTGTAATTACCAGGCCGTGCTGAAGCGAACCGAGCCAACGGGTAGGTACGTAAGCGCCGAGTAGTAATTACCAATAATTGCTATATAAAGGTGGTTGTAATTACCGGTAATTTCCTGGCTCAAATGTGCATATATTGGTTTCTCGCTTTAATTGTACCAGGTAATAAAAAAAATCATTTTTATTTAAAAAAACAACAAAAACATCTGTCACTCTGATGACCAGATCCCAGGACCCGCTAATTCAAGCGATTTAAGACTTCCATCTTTACCATTTTTATAATTTTTGCTCGTAATTACCTGGGATTTACCCCATTACTGGCAATTTGTACTTTATTAGATTGCATTAATGCTTCAATTGATGACACGAAAACATTCCAATGTCCGAAGTCCATATGTCCATACTTCCTGTAGATCTTAGCAAGTCATTAGTATTCAGAACAATTTTGACTTTTGTAATAGGTTTTTTTTTAAATCACAAAGATTCATAATTTATTTTTCGGTAAATGTCACTCGATTTTCCTCAACCGGAAACTAAAAAATCACACTCAAAGATTTGTGGTTGCAAATACGTCAGAACTTGGAGCACTGAATCTAAGTCGAATATCAATCAACGATAACTCCAGAATATGGTTCACAAAATTGAGTATCACTAATTCGCACAGCGGACTGACGATGTTCTGTTCATTTCAGGAATAATTGTGAAACTGGTGTGGGGAATAACATTCAGCGGAACGACGTAACACAATTTGAAATGGAGGACTCACTTCCAATATACAATTCGTTTCAAATCAAAGAGGAAGTTCTTGACCCTGACCCTGAAATGTTGACATCGCTTGTCAAATCAGAAACTGATGTTAGTCATCTGGACATTCCATATTTTGATCTTTCGTCCATTATTCAACAAAATCTGAAAACTGAACCAGAAGGCGATGAAGATGGAAATTGTGAAGATCCACTGGACGTGGCTGACTCGGTGTCATTTCCTGATACCTCTATTCATGACCCACCAAAAGAGGAAATGCAGACTGGAGAACAATCCCAACGCGTTAGTTCGGAAAAACACAAGATGGGTCAAACTGTTGAAAAACTGAGACCGTACAAATGTGAAACATGTGGAAAGGGTTTTACCCGAAAGAGATACCAAATCGTTCACATGAGAACACATACTGGAGACAAACCATATGAATGTAAAATTTGTAAAAATAATTTGTCATCCAAAAGGAACTTGATGAACCATATGACGACACATACGGGAGAAAAACCATACGAATGTGAGGCATGTGGGATGTCCTTTGCTCATGGTGCACAGTTGTCGAGACATAAGGTGTTACATACTGGACAGACACCTTTCAAATGTGAGACATGTGGAAACAATTATTTATCAAGATTGTCATTAATGAATCACATGTGGACACATACTGAAAACAAACCATTCAAATGTGACACGTGTGGTGAGTGTTATTTGATGAAAACGACATTGACGCAACACATGTCGAAGCACACTGAAGAGAAACCATTTAAGTGTGAAACATGTGGAAAGCGTTTTGCAACGAAATCCTACTTGGCAAATCATTTGAAAACGCATACTGGAAAAAAACGATTAGAATGCTTTGAATGTGGAAAAAGCTTTTTATTAAAAGGCAACTTGGCAGCCCATTTGAGGACGCACGTTAAAGAGAAAACATTCAAGTGTGAAATATGTGGCAGATGCTTTGCACAGTCTTCCTACTTGATTACACACATGACGAGACATACTGGAGAGAAGAGATTCGAATGTGAGACATGTGGCAAATGCTTCGTTCATAGTTCACAGTGGTACAGACATAAGATGAGACATACCAGAGAGAAATTCAAATGTGGAACATGTGGAAATAGTTTCACGACGGAACGGAGATTGACAGATCATATGAGGTCACATGTGTAAAATACTGTGCTCAGAGTTCAAAATTGGATATAAATAAGATATGTGATTCTAGCAAATATTATAATATTCTAAGCGAATACGGTGTGATTGGTTCTGAAAGTAATATTGTTGAATTACATTTCAAATTTGAGATAAGTGATAGTAATTTATTGTAAAATCAGTTTGTGTTAATGCATAGCACGAGTCAGTAAAATAAAACACACGTCATTTTCACGTCTCAACTTTTGATATATTAGTCTGTATATTTTAATGGTCTTCCGAATTTTTTTTTAGTTTTGAAAAAGAATTCGTGTCAAAAGATCAGTTTTGGGGGCACATTTCTAGAGGATATCCCACGCCAAAATCTTATGAACAAAGAGTCCCTTCTTTGCACTTAATTTCAAAAATTTCAATATTTATTTTTAAATCGAATTTTGAGTAGTGGATGGGGAGAGGACACTTTACTCAAATTAGTTTTTGAAGTGCGGAGCTGTATCGAAAAATGTCAAAAATTCTAGCCGTCTGGTGCCGCCGCCTTTCTTTGTTATCCGTTCGGCCGAAGGGTCAAGAGTGCCAGAATTTGAGGACACCAAGTCCGAATAGTATACAATTGTCTGTCTCAAAATTATAAATTAATTGTAGGTGAATTGAATTCAATATTTTTATCCAAGAAATCCAGGAATGATATCGCGCAGGGCGGCAAGGTTTCCTAAATATTTGTGATGTCGTAACGTTCAGTACATTCCACAACAGACTCCGCTTTGACTTGGACATTGAAACACTCAAATGTCAAATTCAATTTGCTATTTTTTTTATTAAAGTTGTTAGGTATGAAATATAATGTAATGTAGAATGTAAGTCAATGTCAGTATGTCAATGTAACGTAATGTAAACATCTTATTTCCTTTAACCTTACAATGTCAGCTGTAACAGGCTGACCACTCGATAGCTCAGTTTCTTGGTGTTCTCGTGATCACTTATTTGTCACAACTAAATGTTACTTGTCGCTGAGGTCGTAAATCTCAGGGTGGGGTGTGAATTGACACAAAACCGAATCCACTGTCTCGTTTTCCTCAAAGTCATATGAACCCGGAATAACTGGACACTTTCAGTACTCGAACCAAATAGCCGATGAGCCTGGACAATTCCCTCGTTGGTCTGACTTCCGCTTTCCGCAGGATGAGAAAACTGCCTCGACTGCCGAAGCGATAGTTAGTCAAATATACCGAGCTGCCACAACTAAACCTTCAAAAATGACTTGAGATTAATCACACGACTCAACGACTGGATTGCCATAGACAACAAATTGTCTGACTATCAAGCGGGGTTTTGAAAAGGAATGAGTTGTCAAGACCACATTTTTACGCTTACATGCCT